>OY855904.1:46319814-46384814 GCA_963693305.1 Meandrina meandrites
TTTTTCTCTGATTACCTTTTCCGTGAGTACTGTTCAGTTTAGCGAATTCAGTTATTTTGTTTGGCGGAAAACAAATCATTCTTCACTTTAGCCACAGCTTTTAGCGATCGATTCAACATGCACATTGGATGCGCGCGTATAATACAATTACATTTTGCAAGACAATCTTTTTAGATTTTTTTTAACCAAGTAAGAAAAAAATAAATAAGTTATTTACCGGCTTTGGGTCGGTCCGTATCGTGAAAAACTGTGACCTCGGTCTTGAAAATGCTGCCCGAGGCCGCCCGCGCGTTCTCTTGACCAAATATGGTAATAAAATGGCGCAATGGTGGAATGATAAAGTTTTTTTTTTTTTTTCATTGGTAACACTTGAACATTTTTTTTCGAAACGATTTTCTCAACATAATTGGTATAGCTGAGATAGAAACACTAAGGATGAACATCAAGAGAGTATGAAGTGAGAGACTTAATCCCCCATATAGGCCTTATTCCAAACGTAATTCCTCTTGAGTTCTTTTTAGGCATGGTACCCGGCGGATGTTAACGCGCGCCTCGTGGATGTTCTCGCGTGTATTTTAATTAGAGGCGATCAGAAACGCAATGGCAGGAAATTGTGGTGTGAAATTAAAGTGGCTATATTCATTTTGTCGACGAACTTTAATACAAAAACATTCCCATAAAAAGATCTGAGGGCTAGAGGGATACAAGTGTCAAACAAAACTATAATAAAGAAGTAGTAGCACTGACCGAGCTTAACCTTGAATTGTCGGGATCGAGTGCGAGTTTTAGTTCCAGTTCTGTACATTTATTTCGCAGCAAGAAAATCGTCTGGCCGGATTAATCGTCAAACTATCTACGCTACCACTTACTGGTTAGTGAAATAAAAAGCTGGGTTTTTTAACCGAACGTTTGTCGTTTTAGGCTTGACACGAATTTAAAGTCGCATTGAGAGAGCTTGTCGATAAAGAAATCTGTGCCGTCGGACGAGAATAATTACTCTCAAGCTTACTTGCAGATTTTTGGCAGAAGCAGCAGCAAATTACCGTCCGAGGGAATCCTGGATGGAATCAGTTTAGCAAAATTATATCAGGTAGTCTTTTAATCGAGTATTAAGAGAATTTCCGCCGCAAACAAATTTGTAAATCACGGTACTTGTCGTCTGTGTGTGTTATGAACGTGATAAATTGCTTGGACTGTATAAAGAAAAGTGTAAGAAAAGGAAAACGCCATTCTGTTGACAACTATCCCCGGGCAATTATCCTCCCATCACAAGGTTTACTCCTTTATATCTGCCTTGTCCGACGGCACAGATTTCTTTCATCGACAAACTCTCTCAGTGCGGCTTCTAAATTCGTTTCAAGCTTAAAACGACAAATGTTCGGTTAAAAGAAACAGCATTTTATTTCACTTACCTGCTAGTGATAACGTCGATGTTTTGGCGATTATTCCGGCCGGGGCAATTTTCTTGTTGTGAAACAAACGTCTAACAGAACTGGAACTTATAAACTCGCACTCGATCCTGACAATTCAGGGAAAGCTCGGTCAGTGCAACTACTTCTTCTTAAGTTTTGTTTGATACTTGCATCCTTCTAGCCTTCAGATCATTTTATGGGAATCTTTTTGTATTTAAGTTCGTCGAAAAAATGAATACAGCCACTTTCTCACCACATTTCCTGCCATTGCGTTTCTGTTATCCTCTAAACCACACGCGAGCACATCCACGCAGCGCGCGTTAACATCCGCCGGTGAACTGAGTACCACGTCTTAACTGAAGAGGAATAACCTTTGGAATAAGGCCTATCTGGGGGATTAAGTCTCTCACCTCATACTCTCTTGGTCTAAGCCATTACGAGCCACCTTAACTTGGGTTACACTAGTTTTAGTTTTTGGGGATCACGCCATGCAATATGTTGATTGGCATTTCTTGTTTCTTTTCAAGCCTTCTGGAAGTAACCATCAACTAAGTTACAATATTCGTTCTACAAATAAACAGCTATCATTAACATAACCAAGTGGCTGACTATTCGTGTTCTTGCAATCTGATTGGCTACACAGGCACCTGATATCGATCGCTATAGTTCACAACTTTACTTTTGTCGTTATTCGTTCAACTTGATCACGTGGTACAATATTGGACGTGCACGATGTAACGAGAATTCGGATTTCACCTGTTGAATATTACAATAATTCTAATATGGAAAAACTCATTCTAAAAACTCAAACTCATTCCAGGAAAAGAGTTGTCAATCCCAGGCTAATAATGAGTATTTACAGTGGCACCTCAACAAAGAATAGTGTCTTTTCTTATCCCACTGATTCCAGATCGAATTGGAATTTAGTACTGTAGTGTTAGTTTTTGTGGAGAGAGAAAAACCGGAAAGTCCGGAGAAAAACTTCTCGAAGCAGGAACAAGAACCAACAGGAAATTCAACCCAGATGTGACGGGAATCCAACCCGGGCCACATTGATCGGAGGACTTTGTAAATATTCTCAAGAACTTGCCTACTGCCTCATCCCCAGGCGTCGCTCCTTGGTCGCGCGCGGTGCCCTTTGCTTTATGGGATCTCCCGGATCACGCGCGCGATCGCTTGGGGTTGTGGCGCTTGTTCCTTCAACCACCAACTTCGCGCACACTGTTTTCCCAACTTACTGCGTCAACTGACCGGCGCCTGGGAACGAGGCAGACTGTCGGCAGACTTGCCTATATGCCTACCAACTTTCTTCTCGTGCAAATATTTTTTTTTACAAACGAATTTCTCCAAATAATGTTTCGTATAACATGTTTAATATATTGATCACACGCAAATACACTACTAGCGCTTGGCATATATCAACTTTGACAGTTGACTCAAGGTTTCGCTCATCGCCAACCATCAGGCAATAGAAACCACTCTAGCTCGTAGTCTATATTCTTAATAAGATACAAATACCAGAGAGCTAGAGCGACAAGGAAACCAGGTAATACTAACCTAGCCTAAGTGCATATTTCTGTCTCTTGCTAGTTATATTGAACATAAATCAGCCCTTAGTATGATTACAATGCTGCAGTGATCGGGAAACGAATTATATTGATACGTTTGCTAAGCCTATATACAAATGTAGAAATATACAAAATACATGCTTTAAAGATACTATACTACTCTACTAAATATAGTTAGCATATACCACACAAGTGAATAGTGCTTTCCGCGAGCGCTGATTGGTTAACTCGGAGGTGATTAGCAAAGTACTATTCACCTCCGAGCAGCCGAAGAGAAACAAAATGGCTTCGCGTGTCGATTCGGGTACCAAAAGTAATGATTTGGTCGGCTTTATATTCAGCTTGCGTGGTATATACTAAAACAATCATTCACCTCAGTGTCAGTGAAAGCGATGGATATTTACCTCGCTGCTTCGCGGCTCGGTAAATATCCACCACTATTCACCTCCACTTCGGTGAATAATTTTTTGATATCGAGTCATTAATGATGATGATCATGCTCAGTCGAATCCAATTGCTTACATTACAACTCAAGACTCCAGGCACATGGAATATATACCTAAGCAGTAAACTATACAAATTTTGGGGGTATCGTTTTACCTTCTCCCAAGGTTTTGACAGACGACTGATATTATAATAAAAAGCACAGGGGAAGAAAGGAAAAAAGCCTGGGACCTCAAAACTCCCAAAGCGGTCAATTTGTGTTTTGGTCAGTGGTGTTTTCATCACGCTTCTTTTCGCGTGCAAACCTTGACAGCGAGCGCTTTTCTACACCCAGGCCGATAATGCTCCAATTTGCTGCCACGTTTTCCAAAAAACGTAAAATATGTTGTTTGAGGAGGGTGTCGGTTATATACATATTAACAAAATTCAAAATTCCTTGATTTAGGACTTCTGTAACCAACTATGGATTACAACTAGTCTGCACAGTGTGTGGTAATTGAATTTTGGCAAGATCTTGAGGAGTAACCAAAATATATAAACTTGTGCACACTGTACATTTTAAAGAATATAAAATGCGTCTTGACCTGAACTAAAAATACTGACACTCTGACCTGTCGTACGCTCTACCCATCACACATGAGAAAAAAAATTGTCAAATTTGAACTCAATCATATGCCTATTGCCTGTTCTACAGACAGAGCAATCTAAAGCTAAATGGACCAGTGTGCGGAAGCAGTGGCGGATCCAGACTTTGAACTTAAGGTGGGGTGTGGGGGGGGGGGCTTTTTTGTGTGTACACCGAAAAAAATTTTAGCGGGGGCAGTCATTAAAAAAATTTCTTTTACCAAAAATAAGGAGGAGGCCCGGGCCGCCGGGCCCTCTCCCAGATCCGCCACTGGGAAGGTAACAGGTTAGACTCCTGTCACTGTCCCTGGTTTACATCATTCTCGCATGTCTACCAAGCATGGAAATAAATGAAGCCCCTAATAAAAGCAGTTGGCTCTTGAAAAGGACAACTCTTAGTTGTTACCTAATTTAACGTCGATAACTTGCTTCACACGCGGGCTTTTAGTCAGATTAGTCCTTATCGACTAATTCTCTATTATGTTGAGTTTCTAAGTTAAATTTACTAAAGCCTATTCCTAGCAAGTACAAAATAAAAGATCAACTTTAACTTCTGTTACGGTTTCGTGTTAGAATCAGGGACAGAATCGATAAGTAATTCTACCATTGATCAGTTTTGATTGAGTGTTCACACCCAGTCAATCTAACTAGTTTCCTTATGTAGCAAGGTGTCTGCGCACTTGTTTCAGCTCATCTCTGGTTCTGTGTAAAGAGATCAAGCAAGGCATTATTTGTGACATCCATTGTTTTTTGAGTATTTATAATTAATAAAAAAAAAGTAGAATGGTTGAATAGACATTGCATTCATCAACACTACTTAACTCCTCACCGTACTTACCCGTACACTCATTGAGTGAAGAATTAGAAATCCTTTCAAAAATATGTGTAGGTGTAAATGTAGAAGATACCAATGGTAGACAATGGCTTAAGATGGTGGTAAACGAGGACACAATGTTGCGGACACAACTGCTTCTCCGTTTGCCCGGGCACAACATTTGTTGCGGACCCAAAATTTGTGTCCGAGACACAAAAATGGTTCTGATTTCTTTCAGAAACATTTAGTATCCGCGACAAATATTTCCCAGTTTACTGAGAGTGAGCTGTATGTCTAATTATTTTAGTACGAGCTAGGGCGCTTACCATTAGTCAATACTGGCTTGCCAGTCCGGTGGTTTTGAATATGAAATGGGCCTTTTTTACGAGATTTTCCCACAAATCCAACACACATTGACTGATTTGATAAGGCAAAATCTGACTTACAACAGAATTCTGTTCTTGAATGTACTGGTCTGGCCGGCCAGTTCTGACTAATAATAAGCGCCACTAGTGAATGATCTATCAGAAACTAAATATAGCTAAAACTGTCATTTTTATTTAGGACTTTTTGGTCATAATGCACCAAACGCCGCGCGCTTTCCGAGGCTTCTTAATCGATCAACCGTTGGTGGCTGTTTAAAGCCAATCAGAAATCAAATCTATCAAAAGCCAGCCACTGGGTAAGACGAAAGCTTAATTGGGGCACGTGTACGAGCTTAATTGCCACAACGGCAAAGGCCTAAAATAGGAACTTTTAACGTTTTAACGCTTGTAACGTGATCACCTCCCAACTTCCAGTCTGGAAATTTCCTGGCATCCGGATATTGCTTCATGCGTTCTTTCGTTGACGTTTCCAACAGGCGTAAACAATTTGCCCCTCCCTCCAAACCCTGTTTCTTCAGTATCGTAACATTAGGTTGGTTTGCCCTCAGCTTTGCTGAGTTGATACTTTGTACGTTTGTATAATCTGAGTCTTAATATTTGTGATAAAATTAAACAGCCACACCTGTGGCCGAAAGACTGCTAGTATGCGGTGCAGCCGAAGTTGACACAAAATCCTCTTTAGACCGTCTAAGACGCAGGCTAAAAGATTACCGAATGGGCCTTTTTTCTTTTATTTCCCATTAAACGGAGCTCAGCCAAAGCAAAACATACACATACCTTATTAATGAGTTCTTTGTTATAAACTTAGAAGGAGCAAGATACATAACTGAATATACATTGATTTACCGTTGAAGATCCTTGATGTTGTCATCCAATACCTTCACCTGTATTTTTTCGGACTTTTCAAAGCAATCTTTCGCTTCCTGGAATTCTTCTCTTTCTTTGTGCACCATTCCAAGATCAAACAGTGATTTAGCCGTGTCACAATGATCCTTTAGTAAATCAAGCCGCATCTTCAACGCTTCCTCAGAATACTGTTTAGCCTTGTCATATTCACTCAGGGCGTAATAGTTGTTTGACAGTTTGTTGAGGATGGTTGCCGTGAAGGGGTGGTCACCCAGTTGTTCTCTGTAGATTGGAAGGGTCCGTTGTACTCTGACATTAATGGCTTCCTGATGCTCCCCTTCAAGTGATTGGGCCACTAGAAATATAGATTTACAATCAAATAGCTTACTTTTTTCTCCTTGATAACTATGCATTAACTTTCATTTGGCGGTAGAAATGTGAATGATATTTGTCCTTGGACATTATCTTTTCCGAAAAGCGAACAGAAGCCAAATGATTATTATGTTTAGTTATCCTTCAAATATGTTTACACAAGAGTTTTTCTCAAAGCTGTTAAACGTCAAATTAATGGTTTATTGGCAAATCCAAATTCAAGGATGGCTCTTTAATGCTAACTATATAGAGGAAAATGTTAAAATAAATATAATACAATAGCAATAGTGACGTAATGTATATGAAACGATTCATATATGAACTGCGGATGTACATGAAAGTGATAAATGGTTATCGCAGTGGATTTTCAATTTAAGCAATTGAAGAAGCCTGGAAAAAATTCAGGGCTTTAAGGGAATTCGAACCCGTGACCTCCGCGATACCGGTGCATTAAAAGCTTTAGATGCACTAGCTATGCTGGAAAGTTCCATGTACGTGATTTTAGTTTGATTTAAATTCACTGCCTTAACGTAGCGTCCTAGCGGGGCATATCGCGCGAGTTCCAGGAGTTGTGGCCAGTAATCGGATTAAAGTGACTTAAAAGCTAATTAAGTTAAACGGAATTCGCGCCTTACTGACATCGGAAGGCAACCTATTGTCAATAAATCGTGCGCGTTAGCATAGCGAACAGCCACAATTTCGGCTGTGGCCACATGTGCACGCTGCAAACGCTAAATAAGATAGTCGTTGGCAGGATGTCGGAGTTCAAAAATACTAGTTCGCTGTTCAAATGTTCAGTTCTATGTCTCTTGGGATGAAAACTAAAAGTGCGAAGGGGAAATTCACAAAGTTTGAAAACTCGAGAATATTATTTGAGGAATAGCATATGTTAGTATATACCACACAAGTGAATACTGCTTTCTGCGCGCGCTGATTGGTTAACTCGGAGGTGATTAGCAAAGTACTATTCACCTCCGAGCAGCCGAAGAAAAACAAAATGGCTTCGCTTGCTTTGGCTACCGGAAGTAATGTTTTGGTCCGCTAATTATTCAGCTTGTGTGGTATATACTAAAACAATTATTCGCCTCAGTGTCGGTGAAAGCGATGGATATATCCACCTATTCACCTTCACTTCGGTGAATCATTGTTAAATATTCCCTAGTTAATTTTGGCTGCATCGCGTGACATGTTTAGATCCAGCAAACGCATGCACGAAAAGTATTTGATGGTTATAACAATGGGTACCATACGATAACAGAAACAAGAACACTCACCTGCCATGTCATTAAATGTTGCCGCCAGCATAACGATGTCTTCTTCCCCATGTGTTTGTCGAATGTCGATTGCCTGTTGGATCTTGTCTTTTCCTTCACGAAAATTACCTTCTTTTGCGAGACATCGACCAAGTTTGGCGAGACATTGCGCTCGACTGTTACCGGTGTTGATGCTAAGATCCGGACTGCTCTGGATTCTGTCGGCTTCTACCAAATATTTCCTGGCTCGTCCAGCGGCTACATCACATAGACCCGGTGAACAGGAACAGTGGAACACTTCCTTGATACCCAGAGAAGTGAGACATTCACTCAATCTCTTTTGATCTCCCATTTCTTCACACTTCTTTCTTAACAATGCGAAAACAGATTGATATTTGGTCTTTCCAATCATTTTTGCCAGTAGCTCCCCAACGCTGTTGAAGACATCGATGCACCTTGCAATTTGCCCTTCATCCATTTTGCCGTTTTCACACCACTCAATAAGCTGCATGACATTCTCTTCCTCTTGTCGGAAAGCTGATATTGCGTCTGAAGCGTTCAAGCTGAAGAACATTCGAAATTTTTCAATGAGGAAGGCCAAAAAGTGGTTGGCGAATAGACTGCGGGCATTGGCAAAGACGTCAGGAAAACCGTTTTCCTTACTTCTGCAGTAGTCGCGAATGACTCGGAGGAAAGTATAAAGACAAGTACCCCCAATGATGTTTTGTTCCAAAAGAGACCGCTTAGCCAGTTCCAACACGCTATCTTTGAGCTGATGTTCGCTCAAAGCCGTTGACCGAAATATATTTGCAGCTCCAGATACGGTAAAATGCCCTCTCACCAATGCCAATGTTATGAGGGTGTCCTGTTCTTGCTTAGTAAGTCTGCCAAAGCAAATATCGAGGCATACGCTTATCTTTTCCTGCTTTGGAACTGACTGGATCTTCCTAAAGAAGTCGAATTTTTCTTGGGGCGGGAAGCACAACATATGTTCCACGAGGCTAAGTTGGTCATAGTGCGATAAGGCCAAGGTATAAAGGACGAATGGAATACCGCTACAAATCTTTGATAGCTGATACGCGCATTCTTCGTTGATGACTCTATCTTCATCTTCAGAGACTTTTTTTAAGAGCTGTAGTGATTCTTCTGGCTTAAAGCAATTCAGACGGATCATCTTTTGGCCTAAGCTTGGAAAAGCAACTTTCTCCGATGAGGTGACCAAAATCTTGACTTTTCTTGACATCATCACAATTTCAGTGATAAGTATTATCACCTTCGATTCTTCGCTGGCCAGAGTCGTCGTCTCTTGTACCATTTCCAATTCGTGAGCCCCTTCTTGTCCACTGTCGCCCAAATGAAGCAAAAATTCGAAGTTGTCCAGTAACAAGATCGTGTAGAAATCTTGGCTTTTGAGGCGATTTTTCAATTCAGATATCGGGCTCTCTACAGGGTAATGGTAAACTTGTTGAAGAATCTTTTCCGAAAAATCGTCTAGTGAGTTTATGTATCGGCAATTCACGTAGACAACAACGGTACGACTGTCAGTGTCCAATCTTTCGTTCGCCACCTTAATAGCTGTGCTTGTTTTCCCCACGCCAGTAACACCATGTACGAGGACGCATCTGCAATTGTGTGTTGGACAAAGGTATCTCTTTATGTCCTCGCATTCCTGGTAGCGACTGACAAAATGAGGAACTGTTTGGGGAAGGTGGGACAAATCTCTACAGGCTCCTATAACACAATTGTTTTTTCAGTAAATAACTGATGTAGCTAAAATTCCATCTGGAAGGAGTCGCCAAATGAAAGGGGTTTCCTTATCAGCATCAGCAATGAAATACAGCAAACCCATGGAGAAATGCTGCAATCAGCTTGATCAATTTGGATGTTTTTGCGACGCAAAGTAGTCCGTACGTATCCTATTTCATTTTAGTTCCTTTCAAAGTTTTTTAGTTCTGTTTTGCCTTATGTTCATTGTTCCTAAGTACCACCTTACGTAGATACAACTTAGATACAAAACACAGTCATGGTGAATGAATTGGAATTGAACGTCGTTACATCCTTCAGATGTAACAAATGGCAAATGATGTCCTCTAAATTTCAAAATACCTGCAGGAGATTCCTCTATTGGTGACGACACAGTAGCACCTGCGTGATGCGGATCTGTCAAATAATATACACCATTCGTAAATATTAAGCAGTATTTCAATTACCACATCCACCCGTCCTCACAATTTATCCATCCTCCTAACCTCATATCTTCCCATTCTCTTGATGAATCAGATAAGAAGTGGACTCTTCCCTCAGGGAGAGAGACCAGAGACTAAGTTTAATATACCTGTTTCCTGTGTTGACAATGAAGCAGTGGCACCCGATTGTTGTTCTGTTAAAGAACAATAAAACACTTGTAACTTTTTTTCATGAAACATGTTTTGTCGTTTTAACTAGAGTACCATTGTTTTCCTATCATTTTTTCTCCTCTCTGTCCTTTCACCCTGGCATTCTCCTTTCCTTTTATTCTTCAATACACCCACTCTCCCATCCTTTTTTACCTTCCCATCTAACTGTTTTTTAATCCCCCCTCTCTTTTTACTAAAATTAACAATCTTAGGGAAAGGGTTGACGTTCAACAATAAGCTTTTTTTTCTCTTGCCTGAGAATCAGATTGATAAAATACCTGCACTAGCTCCCTGTGGTGGCGATAAAGCTGCGGCGCACACTTGCTGATGAGTTGTTCAGCAGAATGTACAAGATAAATGCCATTCGACTGTAATATTTTAGATATAGTATTTAGTATTTGGTACCGGAACAAAAATAAATTTCAAATACCTCTTTGTCCCGCAGGAATTGGAATAGGTGAACTACCAACTCTCTCGTTTTTAGCCATTACATCACGCAGTAAGGTGCTCCTCGACTAAAGAAAGTAACAAATATTGTAGCATTGTAATACGTACCCTCCTACTCGCTCTTTAGGCTCGTATCCAACGGCAAGTAGGCACGAAAACGTTACACACTAAAGTAGTGTCATCGACGGCTTGGGTTTTGAATGCAGAAAATGGATTCCAAGAAGGACCAATTGCTGCTGGTGGCACTAATGGTAATGCCTTAATAACCCTTTATTTTGTCTCAGTTCTTTTTGCCAAACAGTTTGCACATACAGCAAAGTCACGTTTAAAATCCCTGGGCTTTTGCAACATTGTATGGAATTTTGGATGGGCTGATAAATTGGGAGGCTTATATCCAGGGGTGGCTGGTGGTTTAAATTTATTCACGTAAAAGCCCGCCTTAATATAAGGGACACAAGGGAAATTTTCCATCATCCCGTCTACCAATCTTCCGATCCTCCCGTCTTCCGAAAATCTCGACCTCCCATTCTCTGCCCATTTACCCAAAACAACCCCCTTTGGGAGATTGGGAGAGGGGGGGGGGGAGGAATAAAAAGTGATGCTGTAGCTACAGGTTGACTGAGGACTGCAGATACTCTGAGTGACGTAATTTTAAGCAGACAATAGTTACATTGGGGCAGGAGATGTAAATACGTACCGGTCTCTTTCATACAGAACGTTTACACGGAAAGAGGTCAGAGGAAAGTAATAGCGCTCAAATACGGAATCTATAAATATACGTCTTTGATAGTTGATAGATAAGCTCTGGATAGAGATGGAGCCGTTTAATTTAGAAGAATGTGAAATAACTGACATTCCTGACATTCGACTGTAGCAAACAAATAAATGGTACTGGGAGAAAAGTAAATTTAAAGTACCTCTTTGTCCTGCAGGAATAGTAAAAGGCTGGCTACTAACTCTCTCGTTGTCAGCAATTACATTAACCAGTGAGGTCTTCCTTGACTATGGAGAGTAACAGGAAATGAAGATATCGAAGGTGTAGATTGCAAAACAGTATAGACTGCAATGCGAGCCTCTTACTCGCTCTTACACACTACAGAAATACCACTGGCAACTTGGTTTTTTAATGCAGAAAATGGTTTCTAAGAAGGCGGCAAAAATGGTTTATATTAATTATGAGCTCGAGATTTCTGCTTCATCGACTATCACCTTATAGAAATCGAGAGTGAATAATGTAATTGTTTTAGTAGAATTCTAACTCATTTTTGTTCAAATAATGATTTCTAATTATTTTTTCTACATACGACTTCACGCTTTAGCGATTTTGCTCGCGGACTGAATTGTGATTTGAAACTTTAAGTTGTGTACGCACGCTCATCAGTTCATTCAGTTTAACGTTTTAAACTCGTGTAACGGTGAATTTCTTTCGTTTACTCTTCCGGGAACTGAATTATCCAACAATATTTCTAAACTTGCCCCGAAACTTCGGAGAAACGAGAAAATGTCGCCATTCTGTAGACGACCTTCAGCCACTGTACACAAATGGCTGATAGTGTTCAAAAGCTCAGCCAATAGATTGCAGCATTTGCATTAGTATTTTAGTAGTATTCTACTAATAGCTGTTATTTGCATAAAATTGCCCTGTCAACAGCCATTAATAACCATTGCTCCATTAGTCTGCCGCGTTCCTTAATCTTGCGCGTTATGACGTTAATGGCTAATGAAAATGACCCCTGTGGGTTATCACAAAAGACAAAATCATCCTCCCTTTTGTCTTTGTTTTGCCGAATAGTTTGCACCGTATCTGGTAAGCGATTTTTGCTCAGACCACTTAATCGACCAGCGGTGTAAAAGAAATGAAAGGACTGGATTATCAAACTGCTTGTCTAATGAAAAAGATCCAATGAGCAATTAGTTTTTGCCTCGTGTTTCATGCATGCTTTGCTGAGCAAGACGGTAGGGTAGTCAAAAGCTTATCAGAGTAGATTAAGTTATCACAATTGGTGGTGTATTACTCCGTCGCGGTCAAGTAATTGTTATTGTCTTAAGTCTGTTTGGTTTTTTTCCCATTAAAATTTGCCGAACAGATTACTAAGAACATTGTATATAAATACTTAGCGCTTTGGTGGTATAAATATAGGCAACAACGACCGAGCAACAAGCCATGAAAACTCTTAAAAAATCTGAGTACAGTTAGTATATCGCTTAGCTTATAAGAGTTTGCCCTCAGGCAACTGCAGAACTTTTATTAAATATCTCATAATCCGCTCAAACTATAACTCTAAACACTGCCTAGCAGCTCCATGTAATTAATAAATCTTTTGATAGTTTTTACTAGATGTTTACATTAAACGATAATCTTTATATTAAACGGCACAGTTATTTGTGCAAGTTCCACTTCTCCTTACAAAATAAAGATGTATTTTCTTTTGAAATATTGTGAACTATGAGTTACGTAACTTCCCGGAATTGCTTTGCCATCGTCTTAAAGTCTTTAAGCTCCTTATACGCATCTTCAGGTCAAGAAAAAAGGTAATAAAATCTCGAGTTGCCTGAACTTTTACTTCACATTGAAGAAGGTCAGATTAAGTTTGTTTTGCTAAACAATTTGTATGTGGTGGTCTGCGAGTGAATATACGAGTGATATTTGCTCGAAGGTTGTTATCAAGACACGCTTCAGGTAGTTTGCCGTTTTGGAAAGCGCATCTAACTAATCATAGTATATTTACGATGTTCCAAACATTAAACAAATATCGAAAAACCGGACAAAACCGGCAAAAAGACTTTTTGGTCCCAAAAGTGACTGGAATTAGGCTTTTGGCAGACGATACGCTTGGCTTATTTTGAGATCTCGTTGATCTCTTTAAATCCCTCTCTGCGTTTTATGCTGACCGCGATTCCTTTCTCGTTAAAATGGCTTTCGTCAACATTTAAGGCAACAGGATCTTAGATAATTTCAAAAGAATGAAAACAAACTTGAGCTAAAACTGAAATTCCGTTACACGGAAGACACAGGCGGAAGTAATCGCTGAGTAAACAATTACAGAGCTCTTTGATTCAAAGAAGGTGCAAAACCTTAGCAGGTTTCCACTACTGACATTACTTCGCCAATTTAGGGCCTTATTCTTACCTTTTTTCACAGTTCAGCTGGCTCCGTAGTCTACGATATGATTCAAACCTGAGATAAACATTTAGTCACAACCTGATATAGCTTTCTGAATAAACGACGTAAAATGTCAACACCTCTTCACATGAGGCATTTGATTGGTCGATTCATTGCTCCATTAGTGGTTACAATTTATTCACGTAAAAGCCCGCCTTAATATAAGGGATACAAGGGAAACTAGAGTGGGGCTTATGTCTGCGGGAATTATTTAAGCAATAAATCACACTTTCTAGCGGTTTACCGGCGCAATAAACCCCCTTGGGATGTTGGGAGAACACGAGAAAAGCTGGTAAATCACGAGCCGTCAGGCGAGTGATTTACAAGCTTTTCAAGTGATTTTTTCGAGTGATTTTCAAGCTTGTTGATCTATTGCTTTTATGAACTAAATATGGAAAACGATTTTTAAAGATATGGGAATCTATTTTATATTTCGTGATCAACAACATTATTCTCAACATGTTAATCGAATTAAGCAGTAAACCAATCACAGCGGCTGAAAAAATGAAACACAGGTTCAGCTTCACCGATCGCTCACACCAAAATCAACGAACCGACGCGACGAAAACGTTTAAAACTCCGTTTAAAGCTGTAAAAGTCATAAGAAGAGAAAGGCAAACGGTAAACGGAACAAAGTGT
The DNA here is from genome assembly GCA_963693305.1 of Meandrina meandrites. Lineage (NCBI taxonomy): Eukaryota > Metazoa > Cnidaria > Anthozoa > Scleractinia > Meandrinidae > Meandrina > Meandrina meandrites. Next base: position 46,334,179 of record OY855904.1, read on the forward strand.
ATTCAACGATTTAAGAGGCTGTCAGTGTAACAGCGGATAAGGCAAATTTTGGACCTTCACCGATTTCTCTAATATTTTCAGTGAAAGTCGACCATTATATCCCATGAACAAATATCACATTTATTTCGATCAAATCTTTTATTTTTATTTTTTGCGAGGCGCTTTTCACTGCAACCTCAAAACCACCCAATTTGCATTTGAAGACTCCATAATTTAGCATTAAATGTCGGTCGCTGCCAAAGCGTATTTCCTCAACCAAACAAGCTGAATATTTTATATATCAATGTTTCATGTTTCTTCTATACTTAAACGGTTAAACAATTGTATTCTATAAAATTTTGACTGAGTTATGAATTTTCAAAAACACTTCCTAACGGACTCAGGAATGCGTGACACGTAACATACCTGTAGTTGAAAGCGATTTTCTCGAATGTGGGACCTGATCAGAAGTCAAGTCTATTGTATCTCCAAAGTGCTAATACCAGTCTAGAAACCTATGGAATAAAATTTGTGGGCACTCTGCACTTCGCGCCGTACAGAGCTGCAAGATTTTGCCAAATTTTCGCCATTTTGATTAAAACCAAAATAACGACGGTCCGATTTTTTTACAGGGAACGCCTATATATACGATCATTACCACTAAACACCACACTTTGGCATGCAAATAAATAATATTTGTCGATTTAGCCGTCGTTTGGGGAAAAAATCTACCGTTGTTGCAGGATTTTCAAAAGAAAATTCTAGCCACGAAAGCAGAAGTCTCAGGATTTCGGGTCAAGACTTTCACGTGTCTTGGTACCGAGAAGTGTTAGAATTGCTCCAAGTCGTTCGCTTTTTCTTTGTGTCAACAGAGCTACTGTATTTGAATTGATCATTCTCGTCCCCAGAGCCCGCGATCCTTCTGGTCTCCATCAGGGTTCGAGAACTCTGACCTTTTCCAATTTCTGAGCATTAGCATGAACATGCATGAACATGAGTTCTCGTTCTGTATCTTTAAGCCAATCAGATTTTTCAGATTTGACAATTAGTCCATGAATCGCGGACTTGCGGTGTTGGAGGCGGAAAGAGGTCTCGATTCCTGGCGCAGAGCAGAAGGATCGAGTTACTTTTTGCCTCCGTTTGAAAACGAATCTACGTGCGAAGCCATTCATATGAAAATGCCTTCCACCTTCACGTCCATTTTCATGCAAATCAAACCTCTTTTTATTTGAATGGTTTCGCACGAAGACTCGTTTTGAATCTGAGGCAAAAGGCAACTCGGAGATGGCCTATAGACCTTGAGACTATGAATTACAATGTGCTACGGCATTTGCTCCAAGTTGCTCCCTCGTTTGATTCGCAAAAGACTGCTGGATAAGGAGGGTGCACAGTCTGGCTTGAAAATCAAAAATTGCGTCTGATCGTGGAACGAGCCATTTCTGGAATTTGATAGTGCGCTCCGCGCGCAAACACTTCAATGCGCCATTTTGTTTCCTTTTTTGTAAGTGATTAATTCACAGTCTCGTCTCGCATGTTAATGCTCAGAAATTTGATTTGTCGATCCCTGATGGAGACGAGAAGGATCGCGGGCTCTGGGGACCAGAATGATTAATTCAAATAACTCTGTTGACACAAAGAAAAAGCGAACGACTAGGAGCAAATGAAACACTTCTCGCTACCAAATCACGTAAAAGTCTTGACAAGAAATCCTGAGACTTAAACTTTTGAGGCTAGAGTTTTCTTTTTACGATTAACGTTTTTTTCTTCGGCCAACGACTGTTACGCCTAAGACTTTTGGTCGCTTTACGGCTAACGGCTAACCTCATTAAGACCCAGCTTAGTTTTAGGATTTTTTGTTCGACATTTATAGGGGGAAATTAATTTGTCACCCCCCCCCCCCCCCCCCCTCACCTCGCCTCCCATCCCGCTCCCGTGAATTCCAATGATCCGCCATGTAACTGAGTACATACAAAACAGAGGTGGACTAGATAGATTTTATCACGACATTTTAATAAACTTTTTATTGACAAAAATAGTCAGGTAGCTCAGACATTTTAAGGATAAGCTGAGAGAGCTTTGAAAATGTAGACAACTTGCCCGCTTTTAATTGAAGAAGACGCCCGTTGGCCGTTTCCGCGGGATGGGAATGACTTTTCACGGTCACATTCTGTTAAAAATGTACAAATAAATGGAAATGAAAGTACAAGTACTAAATAAAGTAATTTAAAAGACGCCAAAGTCACAACATGAAACGTATGCGCTAACGTGACTTTGGCCTACGAAAGGTGTTGTGTTACAAAGATGCGACTTACATAAATTCCTTGATAAATTGCCAAGGCTAATCAACAAATGACCTTTATCGGTTTTTACAATTATCAACAGGGCGATCGTTGAGAACTCGATCTTGTTTGACGCACGCCTTTTAACCTGTCACTGGCGTAATAGTTGAGAATAAAGCTACATCCAAACTGTAAACAATCGACAATTACTTCTTTTGTTATGTATTCAGTCGCCATGAGCTGTGAAAATCTTGAAAACTTCCACTCCCGCTCACTGATCAGCTCTTATTACGGTTTAAATATTGTGAATGAAATCGGACGTTGCCGACGGAAGCTTTTGAAGTGAATTTATAGTCGCTGTTCATAATACTTTGGACGAGATCTCAGTGAACATGCTACCACGGGAAACAAACACATTGCTCCGTGAGAAACCAGTATCTTCTGCAATCAATCAATCGACACGCACACTTGTGACTACAAACTCGATCGAAATAAATCAATTTGTAGAAAGCGCGGTTTCCGCAGTTTCTACAATAAATTCATACGTACGTGCCCTTACTTACCTTGAGAGAGCATACACTGCTAAATTACCAAGGCTAATCAGCAAAATGGCTCAGCTATCGGTTTTTATATTTACCTTGTCTGCCTTTTCTTGACATGTAACTGAACGTGTTCGACTGAAGCAGCAAGAGTTTCTTTTACTACATTGAAAACGTATAAAATTTACCGTTTAGTGACCAAAATCGTACGTTGCCAGCGATGGTTAGAAAAATTATCGAGCATACCTTAGGTGAAATCTCAAATCGACGAGAGCTTTTGATAGATTTTACCGCACAACATCGAACTCATGGAACTCATCGAACACATCGAACCACATCGAACTCATCGAACACATCGAACACATCGAACGCATCAAAACGATCAAGCCGAATTTAATACGCGGCTCATCCCGCGTAATTAGAGTGAAACCAACAGCCTAGCAAACAAACACTGTTTGACACTGTGTTACCGGCTGCAGCGTGGGAAATGAAAATAATCACTCACAGCAAAACTGAAACGCTTTTACATAGTCTGAAAGGCATCTTTTCTCAGGTAAGAAACATTTCTTTGCCTTGTAAAATAATTTTTAAGGAAAAAAGTTTTAGGGAATTACAGAGATAAATATAGCAAAATGTCGCTTTCGGAGCTAATTTGCATATTGATATTTATCGCTGTTTCTTTTGAAAATCCTGTAACAACGCGAGATTTTTTCGGCCGTCGATAAAAGCCGGAACATGGAACATTCCGGAACACTCCGGAACATTCCGGAACATTCCGGAACATGCCGGAACATTTTAAAAAAATAATAAAATAATAATTAAAAATAATTAAAGATGAAATAAATAAATAAATAATTATAATTAACGTTCCCAGCATCCTTCGCATCAGAAAAAATTGAAATCTCAAATAAAATATATGGGCTGAATATATTTTTTTGCAAACGCGGTGTGATGATGTCATCGGTCACGTGCCTACTGGGAGAACAAGCTGTGAAGAGGAACGGACCACTAGAAATAACCGGAGGGCGGGGGGGGGGGGGGGTGCAGGAATTTTTTTTAAGTCCCACTCCGTTGCACGAATACTGAAAGAATTTTTTGGGGCAAAGTCACCACCTCCCCTCCGGCTATTTCTAATGGTCCGTTCCTAAACTGGAAAAAAATTAACGTAGTCAGGACAATATTGTAAACAGGCCATTAGACTCCTGGCATCTTAATACTAAGGGGACTGTACACATGGCCTAAAGTGAGGACTACCACCCAGCGAATATCTTCCATTGGTTGGAGCGTAGCGTAACAAAAAAAATGTATGTTGGTGGTACATACACTCAATGTAAATTTGCAGTTTGAGACGTGATCGGTCACATGATACGAAAGCACAGAATCGTTCGACCACCGTTTCTATAAAGTCCTGTCATACCGTGCAAGATGGAAATTAGCCTTCAATCTAGTTTGCCGTTTTAATTTTTAATTTATGTTAATTATTATTATTATTATTATTATTATTATTATTATTATTATTATTACTATTACCGTTTTTTATTTTTATTTCATCGTCTCGAACTCATTTTTTGGCATATTCACGTGACTGATGACGTCAAGATACTGAGATTGAAAAAATATACTTGTATACATTTTGCAGCAATTGTCAAACTAAATAAGCCGCTTGATCTGCAAGCTACCCGGACTTCACAGACTTCAATTTAACAAAGTTATTTGGACATTTCTGGTGCGAAGGATGCTGGAAAGGTTCTTATTATAATTAAAATATTATATTATAACAGCAGCCCTTTTTATAATTATAATTAAAGTTATTTATTTTTTTCATTTTCATAATTTTTTTTCAATGTTCCGGCATGTTCCGGAATGTTCCGGAATGTTCCGGGATATTCCGGAATGTTCCGTGTTCCGGATTTTATCGACGGCCGATTTTTTCCTCGAACGACGGCTAAATCGACAAATATTATTTATTTGCATACCACAGTGTGGTGTTTAGTTGTAATGATCGTATCTATAGGCGTTTGCTGTAAAGAAATCGGACCGTCGTTATCTTTGGTTTTAATCAAAATGGCGAAAATTTGGCAAAATCTTGCAGTTCTGTACGGCGCGAAGTGCAGAGTGCCCACAAATTTTATTCAATAGGTTTCTAGACTGGTATTAGTACTTTGGAGATACAATAGACTTGACTTCTGATCAGGTCCCACATTCGAGAAAATCGCTTTCAACTACAGGTATGTTACGTGTCACGCATTCCTGAGTCCGTTAGGAAGTGTTTTTGAAAATTCATAACTCAGTCAAAATTTTATAGAATACAATTGTTTAACCGTTAAAGTATAGAAAAAACATAAAACCTTGATATATAAAATATTCAGCTTGTTTGGTTGAGGAAATACGCTTTGGCAGCGACCGACATTTAATGCTAAATTATGGAGTCTTCAAATGCAAATTGGGTGGTTTTGAGGTTGCAGTGAAAACCGCCTCGCAAAAAATAAAAATAAAAGATTTGATCGAAATAAATGTGATATTTGTTCATGGGATATAATGGTCGACTTTCACTGAAAATATTAGAGAAATCGGTGAAGGTCCAAAATTTGCCTTATCACATTTATTTGGATCAAATCTTTTATTTTTTTTTTTTTTGCGAGGCGGTTTTCACTACAACCTCAAAACCACCCAATTTGCATTTGAAGACTTCATAATTTAGCATTAAATGTTGATCGCTGCCAAAGCCTATTTCCTTAACCAAACAAGCTGAATATTTTATATATCAAGGTTTTATGTTTCTTCTATACTTAAATGGTTAAACAATTGTATTCTATAAAATTTTGACTGAGTTATGAATTTTCAAAAACACTTCCTAACGGACTCAGGAATGCGTGACACGTAACATACCTGTAGTTGAAAGCGATTTTCTCGAATGTGGGACCCGATCAGAAGTCAAGTCTATTGTATCTCGAAAGTACTAATACCAGTCTAGACATTTATCAAATAAAATGTTTGGGCACTCTGCACTTCGCGCCGTACAGAGCAGCAAGATTTTGCCAAATTTTCGCCATTTTGATTAAAACCGAAGATAACGACGGTCCGATTTCTTTACAGGGAACGCCTATAGATACGATCATTACCACTAAACACCACACTGTAAAAAGGTAAAGTCTGCATATGAGCCTAGTGGCCCACCAGGCCGGAGCTTATCCCGGTTTCCGTAGCATGAAGCGACTAGGAGTATTGCTACTCCCCCCTGGACGGGATGCTAGTCCATCGCAGGGTTAAACACCACACTGTGGCATGCAAATAAATAATATTTGTCGATTTAGCCGTCGTTTGGGGAAAAAAATCTACCGTTGTTGCAGGATTTTCAAAAGAAACAGTGATAAATATCAATATGCAAATTAGCTCCGAAAGCGACATTTTGCTACATTTTTCTCTGTAATTCCCGGAAACTTTTTTCCTTAAAAATGGTTTTAAAACGGCAAAGAAATGTTTCTTACCTGAGAAAAGATGCCTGTGCTGTGAATGATTATTTTCATTTCCCACGCTGTGGCCGGTAACACAGTGATGTGGTTGTTTTGTTTGCAAGGTTGTTGGTTTCACCCTTATTCAATTTAAAGCAGGCAAGTTGTCTACTTTTTCGAAGCTCTCTCAGCTCATCCTTGCAACGTCTGAGGTACCTGACTAATTGTCAATAAAACTTTATTGACGATTTCCCCCAATAAATGTCGAAAAAAAATCCTGAAAATAAACTGAAGTATCATATCAAAACGAAACTTCAAGTAGTGGGTGTTAATGAGGTTAGCCGTAGGCCTTAGGCGTAACAGTCGTTTGCCGAAAAAAAAAGTTAACCGTAAAAAGAGAATTCTAACCACGAAAGCAGAGGTCTCAGGATTTCGTGTCAAGACTTTTACGTGTCTTGGTACCGAGAAGTGTTAGATTTGATCAAAGTCGTTCGCTTTTTCTTTGTGTCAACAGAGTTACTGTATTTGAATTGATCATTCTCGTCCCCAGAGCCCGCGATCCTTCTGGTCTCCATCAGTCTCCGAGAACTCTGACCGTTCCCAATTTCTGAGCATTAGCACTTTTTTCGCAAAGTTCTCGTTCTGTATGTTTAAGCCAATCAGATTTTTCAGATTTGACAATGAGTCCGTGAATCGCGGACTTGCGGTGTTGTAGGCGGAAAGAGGTCTCGATTCCTGGCGCAGAGCAGAAGGATCGAGTTACTTTTTGCCTCCGTTTGAAAACGAATCTACGTGCGAAGCCATTCATATGAAAATGCCTTCCACTTTCACGTCCATTTTCATGCAAATCAAACCTATTTTTATTTGAATGGTTTCACACGAAGACTCGTTTTGAATCTGAGGCAAAAGGCAACTCGGAGATGGCCTAGCGCCTATAGACCTTTTTCGCTTGGGCAATTTGTTGCCCCATTACAGACCATTTGATGATACTCTTGAGAATTCTTGCTTTCAAATTTTCAAATAGTCGCGTGTATATGAATGAATAAATTTTATGTGGATAAAAGAAAAATTCTCTAGAGAATATCACGTGGTCTGTAATGGGAAAACAAACCGCCCAAGCGAAAAAGGTCTATTGATCGCTTACAAAAAAGGATTCAAAATCGCGCATTGAAGTGTTCGCGCGCGAAACGCAGAATTTCCAGGAATGGCTCGTTCCACGATCAGACGCAATTTTTTTATTTTTAAGCAAGACTGTGTGCCCTCCTTATCCAGCGGTCTTTTGCGAATCAAACGAGCGAGCAAATTGGAGCAAGTGCCGTAGCACATTGTAATTCATAGACTCCATACAGCATGCTTGTTATTTAAAAATTTTCAACAGGCACATAATTACCGTGACGCTGTAGCAAATGTACTTATGACATAGTTTATTGCAATTATACAATAACTGAGAGAATTTCAGCGCGTTCATTGGTCAAAAAGTAATGGTTGATGAATATGTAGGCCATTGAAAACTCTGGTCAGTTTGCTAGGATTCGTCGTTCCTTGTTCTTACAGTTCAAATTATAAGAAATCATTATGACGGCATCATAATGGGATTTTATAGCAAGTTATTTGTGTAGACAATGGTCGGCAGGCTCAGGCGGGACGTAATGATCCTAGCAAGTTATAGGATTGAAAGATACAGTTTACCGTTGTAGAATAAGGTCCTATAGCGTTAAATGTGATAAAGATAATATGTTCATTTGTCGCAAGCGTGAGACAAAAATCGCATGCTTTGTGGAGACTATGAATTACAACGTGCTACGGAACTTGCTCCAAGTTGCTCCCTCGTTTGATTCGCAAAAGACCGCTAGGTGAGGAGGGTGCACAGTCTGGCTTGAAATTCAAAAATTGCGATCCTTCTCGTCTACGCCAGGAACCAAGACCTCTGGCCACCTCCAAAACCGTTACTCCGCGATAAACGGACTCATTGTCAAATATGACAAATCTGATTGGCTGAAAGATACTGCAGAACGAGTACTCTGCGCGTGTTAATGCTCAGAAATTTGAGTTCTCGATCCCTGATGGAGACCAGAAGGATCGCGGGCTCTGGGGGCCAGAATGATTAATTCAAATAACTCTGTTGACACAAAAAAAAAGCGAACGACTTGGTGCAAATGTAACACTTTTCGGTACCAAAACACGTAAAATTCTTGACAAGAAATCCTGAGACTTTCGCTTTTGCGGCTAGAACTTTCTTTTTACGGTTAACATTTTTTCTTCGGCCAACGACTGTTACGCCTAAGACTTAATTTTTTGGTCGCCTTACGGCTAACGGCTAATCTCATTAAGATCCACTACTTAACGAAGTTTCGTTTTGATATTATACTTCGGCTTAGTTTTAGGATTTTTTTTTTTCGACATTCATAGGGGGAAATTAATTTGTCACCCTCCCCCCTCCTCGCCTCCCACCCCGCTCCCATGAATTCCAATGATCCGCCATGACAGATGTAACTGAGTACATACAAAACAGAGGTGGACTAGATAGATTTCATCACGACATTTTAATAAACTTTTTATTGAAAAAAAAATAGTCAAGTACCTCAGAAATTTTAAGGATGAGCTGAGAGAGCTTTGAAAATGTAGACAACTTGCCCGCTTTTAATTGAATTAGAGTGAAACCAACAGTCTGGCAAACAAACACTGTGTTACCGGCTGCAGCGTGGGAAATGAAAGTAATCACTCACAGCAAAACTGAAACGCTTTTACATAGTCTGAAAGGCATCTTTTCTCAGGTAACAAACATTTCTTTGCCTTGTAAAGTAATTTTTAAGGAAAAAAGTTTCCGGGAATTACGGAGGGAAATGTAGCAAAATGTCGCTTTCGGAGCTAATTTGCATATTGATATTTATCGATTTTTCTTTTGAAAATCCTGCAACAACGGTAGATTTTTTCCCCAAACGACGGCTAAATCGACAAATATTATTTATTTGCATGCCACAGTGCGGTGTTTAGTGGTAATGATCGTATCTATAGGCATTCCCTGTAAAGAAATCGGACCGTCGTTATCTTCGGTTTTAATCAAAATGGCGAAAATTTGGCAAAATCTTGCAGTTCTGTACGGCGCGAAGTGCAGAGTGCCCACAAATTTTATTCCATAGGTTTCTAGACTGGTATTAGTACTTTGGAGATACAATAGACTTGACTTCTGATCAGGTCCCACATTCGAGAAAATCGCTTTCAACTACAGGTATGTTACGTGTCACGCATTCCTAAGTCCGTTAGGAAGTGTTTTTGAAAATTCATAACTCAGTCAAAATTTTATAGAATACAATTGTTTAACCGCTAAGGTATAGAAGAAACATAAAACCTTGATATATAAAATATTCAGCTTGTTTGGTTAACGAAATAGGCTTTGGCAGCGACCGACATTTAATGCTAAATTATGGAGTCTTCAAATGCAAATTGGGTGGTTTTGAGGTTGCAGTGAAAAGCGCCTCGCAAAAAATAAAAATAAAAGATTTGATCGAAATAAATGTGATATTTGTTCATGGGATATAATGGTCGACTTTCACTGAAAATATTAGAGAAATCGGTGAAGGTCCAAAATTTGCCTTATCCGCTGTTACGCGGACAGCCTCTTAAAGTTGCTTTTACAACAAAATTTAGCAAACTATGCTGGCCGGAGTCATTCATCGCGAAAGCAAAGGACTGCACAGTGCAAGTTTACAAACCTCAGAGTCACCGCCGAAATTATTTAGAATAAAGGTTAGTTTCAGAAACTCTGCTTCGAAAATTTTATTTCGAACTTATTTGTCACGTAATTTTTTGTTTTCGCCAAGCCACAGACTTTACAGAAAGCACTGAAATTGCATAAAACTAGAATTAATTCAAGCGCGTACAAGAACACAGGGTGAGTTTCTGGCATCGAGATAATTCAAGTAAGCTTTCAACGCAATCAATTTGAAGTAGTTTTTTTTTTCTTTCAAATAAGGTTTTTGAGTGAATGTTGAATGAAAAGATGTCCATATAGTTTTATTCCAGCCCGGTAAACGCGTAAACGTTTATTGTGTTCCTTCTCATTTGATTGTTTCTGCCTTTTGTTTTGTTTTATTTTCTACAAAGACAAAGAACCTTTATTGATTTATACCGCTCAGGGTAGCCCCTTCAGATGCAAAAAGCTGTCTGTTATCAATGGGAGCCCTGAGCGCAACAATGTACTAAAACTATAGCATACATATGCATTACGCTAACATTAATAATAATATAGATAGAAAACTATGTACAATAAAAGAATCGGAAGCAAATGAATACGAAATACCATCAAGATAGTTCGTTAAAAAGAATGCAACCATAGTAATAGAAGGATCGTTTTGCGATCTCAGTCCTTACAGCAGGCGGATGTAAAAGGTTGCTTTGTCTAGTAGCGCGCGCATGGATTGTATTATTACGTTTAAAATATTCTTTAAAATATTGGGGACATTGCCCTTGCAGGCATTTCTTAACGAGTTTAAAAACAGATTTACGACGGCGCTCCTCCAGCGTGGGCCATTTCAGAACGTCCATAGCCGGGTTGCTGCGCACAGTTCGTGCAACTATTCTGGCAGCCCGGTTTTGGAGGGCTTCAAGGTCTTGTTTGTGACCTACTCCGCAGCAGCCCCACACACTTACGCAGTATTCTAAAATTGGCCTAATTAGACTACAATAAACTATATTATAAACTTCTTAGTATCTATACGCTTAGTTCTTTCACTCCAACTGCGACGGGCAACGAAATTCATTGTTGTGAACCACCCTCAGTAAATATTCATTATGATCATTTATTAGAATCATATCTTCTGTTTTAATCATCAGATAGACCAAAATTAGACATTAAACTAACGTCATTAAATTATTCGTCCTTACGCGTAGTCGAGCGTAGTGCTGCCTTGTCAGGGAGCGGGAGTTTACCGGTACAATAGAACATAGGTTTTTGGCTTTTTTGTCCAATCAGAGTGCGCGTAGTATCTGAGGTTAGTTCATAAAATCAGATATACTGTTGTCTTCATGTACATGGGCCTATAACCAGGCAAGGGGGGCTTATAAACGGGATTGTACGGTATACTGTGAATAATTGTTGCCCTAGCCTCCTCCGCAGGCAACTCTGCTGCTGAGGGAAAACTAGGGACCAACGAAAGGGAAGTAAGCAAAAAAGACTAGGAACAAACTACGTGAACGAGAAAGACTAGAAACGAAACGCGCAAAATAAAATAAAACTCGCGGGACTCCCCGCGGCCTGCAGCCCGTGAACTCGCTTTTGTTTCTAGTCCTTGTTGTTCTTTTCCTTGGTCCCTGGCTAGTCTTCCTTCAAAAGCGTAAATGCTTGCAGAGGAGGTTATTGTTACACCACACAACTAAATCAGCCAATTAAACGAACTGCTGTATTTGGATCCAATGAAAAACTGTGTTGTTTTGCTTCGTACGCGAGATTACTTTACTAAGCAATTAAGCAGAACGGTCGTAGTTAAATATAACCACAGACGGTGTAATGTTTCGTCGCGGTCAAAGTAATTGTTGTTGTCTGAGCTCTGTTTGGATTTTTCCCATTGAATTTTGCCGAACTTATTACTAAGAAAATTTTATTAAAAGACTTAGCATTTTGCTAGCATCGACATCATATAACATTGGCCGAACAGTAAGTTGCGAAAACTCTTAAAATTAACCTGGATTCATTTAGGTTACTGTGAGCTCGAGTTGAGTTTCATTCCTCAAATATTCCGGCTAAAGACTGTCTGTAGTCTACACAGGAATGTACAAACTTCATGGGTTGTTAGTAATCCATGGAACGACGGAACACGGAACGACGGAACGACGGAACGAGAAGCAGCGGAACGGGATTTTTTTTCTGTTTTTTTATTTTTATTTTTTTTTTAACAAAAAAAAAGCAACAAAGAAAAAGTAAATATATCTCACAAAATAAAGGGCATGCATATATTCTTTATCCTTCGAAGTCGATCTACAGCCAGGTTGTCGAGTTCATTTCGTGCGAGGATTTCAAGGAGAAGCGTGACTGCCCTTCGGACTTGCTCGCCCCAATCGAGACAATGAAACGTACAAAGTTGAAGCAAGTCAAAAACACCGTTGACAAAAAAAAAACAATAGAAAGGCCTCAAAAGTTACTATTTCGTAAGAAAAAAAACAAAGAACAGAAATGAAAAGCCCACAACAAGGGGTATTTTCAGTTGGTCACCCATCCAAGTACTAACCCCGCCCAACAGGGCTTAACTTCAGCGATCGGACAAGAACCGTTGCTTTCCATGTGGTATCAGAAAGCGCGTAAATCAGCTAACGAAAGTCCAGTTTCGGCAACGAAAGTGCCTTATAGGCGCCTCATCTTCAGGAATTGTAAATTTCTGCGATTTTTTTTGTTTGATCCTTAGCACTCCATTTTGAAAAATAAGAACTTCCTTATCCTTGGTGGACATCTTGCGCAACAATTTTGACCGGCTAACGAGAACGCTAGACACCAACAGGACCGGAAATTTGTCTTGCGGCAGTATAGAATGAACCCGGGTTAACGGCCGGCGTGTTCCGTTTGTATAAATATCTCTTCATAGACATGATAAAAAAGTTGAATTTGTAAGTATAAAGTCGCTAACCCCTAGGAGGGTTGCAAAACTGTTTTAACCAGTAAAAATTGTTTTTCTTGACATGTACAATCTTCAGTGATCTTCATCTTCAATCTTTGAGTGTCTGCAGCGTGTGCCTGCATCTGCAACTATCCCGAAATTTGTAAACCATTAAAGGAAGGTTGTTACCAGAGTCATGCAAATAGAGAACAAGAAATACCGGTAGATATTTTGAACAATTTGGCACTTTCGTTGCCGAAACTGGACTTTCGTTAGCTGATTTACGCGCTATCTGATACCACATGGAAAGCAACGGTTCTTGTCCGATCGCTGAAGTTAAGCCCTGTTGGGCGGGGTTAGTACTTGGATGGGTGACCAACTGAAAATAACCCTTGTTGTGGGCTTTTCATTTCTGTTCTTTGTTTTTTTCTTACGAAATAAGTAACTTTTCAGGCCCTTCTATTTTTTTTGTCAACGGCTTTTTTGACTTGCTTCGACTTTGTACGTTTCATTGTCTCGATTGGGGCGAGCAAGTCCGAAGGGCAGTCACGCTTCTCCTTGAAATCCTCACTCGAAATGAACTCGACAACCTGGCTCTAGATCGACTTCGAAGGATAAAGAATATATGCATGCCCTTTATTTTGTGGGATATATTTACTTTTTCTTTGTTGTTTTTTTTTTGTTGTTGTTAAAAAAAAAAAAAAAAAAAAAAAAAAAAAAAATCCCGTTCCGCTGTTTCTCGTTCCGTCGTTCCGTGTTCCGTCGTTCCATGGATTACTAACAACCAACTTCATGTACCTTCTGATGTCAAACAACACAACAGGCGGTGTAGTGTTTTGTTGCGGTCAAAGTCATTGTTGTAGTCTGAGCTCTGTTTGGATTTTTTCCCATTTCTGTCATTTTTGCCGACCGAATTACTGAGAAAATTTTATTGAAAGACTTAGAATTTTGCTTGCATGAACATGTATAACATTGACCCAACAGCAAGTTACAAAAACTTTAGAAATTAACCTGGATTCAATTAGATTACTGTGAGCTCGAGTTGAGTTCCATTCCTCAAATATTTCCGGCTTAAGACAGTCTGTCTAAAAATATATGTGCATATTAGGTATCTTGATTTTAACAGTCTACACAGGAATGTACAAACTTCATGAACCTTCTGATGTCAAACAACACAACAGGCGGTGTAGTGTTTTGTTGCGGTCAAAGTCATTGTTGTAGTCTGAGCTCTGTTTGGATTTTTTTTTCCCCATTTTTGCCGACCGAATTACTGAGAAAATTTTATTGAAAGACTTAGCATTTTGCTTGCATGAACATGGGTTACGTTGACCGAACAGCAAGTTACGAAACTTGTAATATTAACCTGGATTCAATCAGGTTAAGCCTAGTTCCCACTAGCGACATAACGATCATAGTCATAAGCACAAACATAACGCTGTTATGTCGCTTATGTCTTATTGGGAACGTCCAGAAACATAATCATAAGCGCCCTTATGATCAACATAATCATAAGAAAATGATCGACCATTTTCTTATGATTATGATTATCTCTATGACTATGACTTTGTTGCTTTTCTTTATAGTGGGAACGCGAAAATCATAACGACATAATCAGAAACATAACGACGCAACCGGGTCATTGTGTTTTGGCCAATAAAATTCTAGGTCCAGCTCTTTGTGTCAGAGACACGCATTTGAATAACGTTCTTTGAGTTTTTAGTGCGGCCATTCCCACTAGAAGACAAGAAGCTTATGTTTATGTTTATGATTATGCTTATGCTTATGATTCTTATGTTGCTAGTGGGAACTAAGCTTTACTGTGAGCTCGAGTTGAGTTTCATTCATCAAATATTTCCGGCTAAAGACTGTCTGTCTAAAAATATATGTGCATATTAGGTATCTTGATTGTCACAGTCTACGCAGCAAAGTACAAACTTTGTGTGACCTCTGATGTCCAACATTTTTACATTAAAAAAGAATTAATCCCTACACTAAATTGCAAAAGTACTTCCGCGAGTTTCACTTTTTTTCTAAGAAAATAAAAGTGCATATTCCTATGAATATTAGTGACGCTTGAACGAAGAGATCAATTCCCAGAATAGATTGACCTCGTATAAGCGTCCATTCTTTGAATTCTCTGGTTTATACAATCTCAAGTTGTCTCAGATGTGGTATTTACTCAGATTCTTTTCCTCCGCATTAGGTAGCACAACAACAAGATACGCTTCAAATAGTTTGCCGGACATTTCGCTATTTATATCACATTTACAGTGTTCCAAACATTAAACAAATATGGAAAAACCGGACAAAAATATTCAAAAAGACATTTTGGTCCCAAACGTGACTGCAATTAGGCTCTTGGCCCCACGATACGCTTGCCTAGTTTTTGACGTCTTATTACGCGGGATGAGCCGCGTATTAAATTCGGCTCGATCGTTTTGATGCGTTCGATGTTGTTCGATGTGGTTCGATGTGGTTCGATGTGTTCGATGTGTTCGATGTGGTTCGATGTGATTCGATGAGTTCCATGAGTTCGATGTTGTGCGGTAAAATCTATCGAAAGCTCTCGTCGATTTGAGATTTTACGTAAGGTATGCTCGATAATTTTTCTAACCATCGCTGGCAACGTACGATTTTGTTCACTAAACGGTAAATTTTATACGTTTTCAATGTAGTAAAAGAAACTCTTGCTGCTTCAGTCGAACACGTTCAGTTACAAGTCAAGAAAAGGCAGACAACGTAATTATAAAAACCGATAGCTGAGCCAGTTTGCTGATTAGCCTTGGTAATTTAGCAATGTATGCTCTCTCAAAGTAAGTAAGGGCACGTACGTATGGATTTATTGTAGAAACTGCGGAAACCGCGCTTTCTGCAAATCGATTTATTTCGATCGAGTTTGTAGTCACAAGCGTGCATGTCGATTGATTGATTGCAGAAGATACTGGTTTCTCACGGAGCAATGTGTTTGTTTCCCGTGGTAGCATGTTCACTGAGATCTCGTCCAAAGTATTATGAACAGCGACTATAAATTCACTTCAAAAGCTCCCGTCGGCAACGTTTCAAGATTTTCACAGCTCATGGCGACTGAATACATAACAAAAGAAGTAATTGTCGATTGTTTACAGTTTGGATGTAACTTTATTCTCAACTACGCCAGTGACAGGTTAAAAGGCGTGCGTCAAACAAGATCGAGTTCTCATCGATCGCCCTGTTGATAATTGTAAAAACCGATAAAGGTCACTTTTGTAACACAACACCCCTCGTAGGCCAAAGTCATGTTAGCGCATACGTTTCATGTTGTGACTTTGGCATCTTTCAAATTACCTTATTGAGTACTTGTACTTTCATTTCCATTTATTTGTACATTTTAAACAGAATGTGACCGTGAAAAGTCATTCGCATCCCGCGGAAACGGCCAACGGGCGTCTTGTTAATCTCTTTAAATCTTTGTCTGCGTTCATTGCTAACGAAGGTGGTAAGAACTGCAATCTTTTACACTTGTAACAGGCAATAGATCGATCTCGGTTACTTTCAAAAGAATGAAAACAAACTTGATCTACAATTAAAATTCCGTTACACCAAAGACATCAGCTACTTAAAAACAGGATTGAGCTACAACCGAAATTCTGTTATCGAGGAGACAGAGGCGGAAGCAAGCGTTGTGTAAACAATACAGAGCTCTTCGAAACAAGTATTACAGACCCAGTATAGTCGCCAAAAATAAGCAGGCTTCAAGAAACTCACTGCTAACAATACCTGTTCAATTTAGGATCTTATCCTCACCTTTTCTTTAGTGCAAGCGGTGTCCGTAACGAACTGAGCAGTTTAACCAAGAGACGAAAACATCCCTCGTAAATTGTTTGCGCAAAAGAGATATAGGTTTTCGCATAAATTCACTTAATATGTCAAGAACTCTTCCCATTAGACATCCGATTGGTTCCAAGTCAAATGAATTGGATTAAGTACTGGGCGCGATACGTTTCGCGGGGCAGACTGTGGAGGAGAGATTGGACCTAAAAGAATATTATTTTAGCGTCCATACCCCACCGGTAAACTGAAATCGATAGACTCTTGAGAAGACAATTAATAGTGTTCAGTCCCCGCCGGCTAAGAGAAACAGGCGGCTCTGGAGAAAAGAATGTCATGCAGACTCGACTCATGCCCAGTCTCTACGTACTTTGTTCTTTCTGCGTGGCAGCGCGCAGACATTCTAAACCGGCGTTAAAGCCCGTCTGCGAAACGTGTGACCTCACACGTTAGAAAAATATGACTAGCCAATCAGAATGAATACACAAACCTGAGGGATATCAAAACAATAGAGACTTTAAGATCCGGGACGCGACGGCTTTAAGACGCGACCGATAGTAAATTTTCACAGAGGAGGCATGCTACGCATGCTCAGGCCGTTGTTCCGATGACATCACGTCGCGACAAGAACGTGAAGTTTGAGGTGGCTTTATTTACCGGTAAATGTTTCGAAACATTTGTTTCAGATTCCGTTGATGCATATTATTTTTAAATACAATTATTTAGCCAGGAATTATTCTTCTAATATGAAGATATTATTTCGACTATTTTCAAGTAAACAACCTGGAAGGCGACCGGTGGAATCATGGTGGAATCAAATTTAACTGATTGACTGGTAATTTACTTTTCAAGCTTTGAAATAAAACTATTTCAATGAAGTTCATCGTATGAAGTGTTTACCGATTCTGTTGTGGATGTGTTAATTACTTTGGGATACTCCAACACACGTCATTTTTCTAGTTGTTAAAT
Organism: Meandrina meandrites; assembly: GCA_963693305.1. Classification (NCBI taxonomy): domain Eukaryota; kingdom Metazoa; phylum Cnidaria; class Anthozoa; order Scleractinia; family Meandrinidae; genus Meandrina; species Meandrina meandrites. The sequence continues at coordinate 46,351,791 of OY855904.1, forward strand.
GAAAAGTATGTATTTATTTTTCTAACTTTTTAAAACGATTCTCGAATCATCCACTTGTCTTGTTCTCGCGTTAAGCATCTTAATGATAACATTGCCACGGTTAGAACAGCGTTCTCGTCCCAGGCCGGTTACCGGCCATCGCGTTTAAAAATCCGTCGCGTCTCGGATCGTAAAGTCCCTATTCCCCGGCTGCAACCCACTCTATCAAAATGAGGCCCTGCTGCAGAAAAAAAATCATTTGTATGAAACCGAAGAAACTTTTGCCTGAAAAGTTTCACCAGGCCTCAGCTTGAAACACGCAGAGACAAAAGGCAACAGGCGCGAGGCGTACACGAATACAGGCGTCTGAAAATCCACGCACTTGTTCACACATGCCACGTGCTCTTACTCTCCACGGACGCCTTGGAGAAGCACTGGAATGATCAGCGGACACTCATCCCAGGCCAATTGCAACTTTTAAGCGTTACGAAAAATAAGAAGATAATTTGCGATCCTTGTGCGTTACTACATGAATATGATGCTTTGTTGAGCGACAGCCGATGAATTTCCAAGTCCCAATTAAATAACTACAACGTATAGTGATTTTTACCAGAGTGTCGAAAGTAATTTGAGTCTACTTGGTTTTGCATTACTATGCTTAGTAATTGTTTGAAATAACTCCCACAACTTTTCCAACCAATAAGAAGTAAAACCTAAAGCAGTCGTGACTCGCTCACATAAGTTATCCCGCGCCTCGCGCCGGCTCCATGTATATTTCTCGAGTTTTTATTGTGTTTGGATTGTCTGAGTAATAATCTCGGATTTACGACACTCAATCGAAAATCGCGATCGGTGATAGCCATTTGATTGTCAAGATTTTATTTTGCGTTAAAAATATGGCAAAACGGAGTAGCAAGTGTTCACAAGTTGATAAAAGTGTATTCTTGTCATTTATGGGAGAGTTCCAACGAATTTTTTCCTGGCTTGTAGCTTAGTTCTACCACCTCTTTTATTGCCTCCGTGGCAACCGTATCATTCTATGGAAGTTTAGTTTAGCATCGATACCCCTTAGACATGTCAAGTTAAACCGAGAACGCATCAGCGACAGAACGAGATAAAGAAATAAAGAAAATTAGGACACTAATAAAGTTAAATAAAGTTAAAAAAGAAGGCGACACTGAAATTTCTTGAAGTGCTACTGAAACGAGATTTTCGTACCTGAGATTTTTGTTTCAACCTTGCTAACAAGTGCTATCAACTTTTTTTTTCGCCATCGGTTCGCGAAACCTGCTTTTTAGCCGCTCGAAGTTGGTTGGTTGGGAAAAAAATTGGCGGCCATTTTGGGCGCGGCCAAAACAGCCTTGTGACGTCACTGGTTGTGTTGATTTCGTGCCGGGACAAAAATCAACAGTGAAAATAAGGGAAACAAGAGATGTGGCCGGCGGTTTAAGCCCTCGAATCCTATGTTTTAGAAACCTCAGAGCTGCAAGGAAGTCAAAAACAGTTAGCCTGACATACAATTTACGAATTGTTCGAATCTCTAGCGTTTTCGGTTCGGTTTCGATAGTTTCACGATATTCAGTTCTACGCAAGCGATCCGTGCGCTGTGCCGAGTTCTTGAAACTGCTTGCCAAGTACACGAATTGAAATGGCATCTACTGCAACAACTAAAGCCTTTGAATACGATCAGCATAAAACTTAGAGAAGTGACTTTAGAAAGCATAGCTTACTCGGACTAGAGCACTCCGGAAACAATGCGATTCTTAACAAGATCTGCTTCTATACAGTCAGTCACTCAGTGTACATGCACATTCGAGGTCATTTGACCTTGAAGGTTTTGACGCGCGAAACACATATTCGTATCCTTCTAATAATTACATGAAGAAGTCAAATTCTGGCTTCAATTGTTCATTTTGGTTAAGCGAAGCTTTCTAGGGAATGCTTTTTGTATTTTGTATTTCAAAGATCTTACTTTTCGGATGCTCATTTTCCAATCGACATGCGACGGAACGCTGTTCTAAAATACAAGTAGCGCACGTCTGAATCTGAGCTCAAGTTTGCGGTAATTATCATAAACCATTTTACAAAGGAAACAAGTCTTCTGTCAAACATAACGAAGATTTTTCTGCATTATATATTTCCGAGAGAGAAAGCGTGATATCGTTGAGGCCTGACATTCACTGATATGCAAATTAATTCAAATTCGTTTGTTTATTTCCTGTTGGGCAATGTAACCTTTTTATGTTCTCATGCATTGCTTATTTTGCAAGTGATATAAAACATTTTCAAATCTATAAAGGACGATTTTAAAACAAAATAAATATTAAAACCACCGAAAGTTTGCCATCAACTGTAAATTATGCGCAAGTATATCAATAACTTCATAACGAAAGAGTAGTGCGTGATTCCCGCGTGTTTCCGTAACACTCGACTCCTGCGCCAACATAAAGACGACCCTCGATCAAGGACATCACATGTTTTGTAGTCCTCTTGGGCTAACACAGTGAAAAGTCTACTTTTCTGTCCTTTTATATGCCTTCCGAGTATTCAACTCAAGGCTTACAGACCGTGAATGGTCTTAGAAAACCCTACGTTCGTGTGGCTCACCGATGCGCTGTACCCGAGAATGTGGACCATCAATTCTTATCTGTTGCACTGATTTAAAGCAGAAAAGAAATTACTGTTTTCTCATACGTCTATGCTGTGCATTTTCCGTTTGTGTCTGGACAAAAATTAGGAGGTTGAAAAATTGAGGATCAGGAAAATACATACATTAATTCTAATGAAAACGAGAGAGAATCTACCGCGCTCCCGACATGTACACAACCAGTGACGTCACAAGGTTGCTAAACTCGGCTCCAGGTCCCGGACATGGTTTAGCACCAAAAAGCCGATTTTGATCGCCAAAACGAGCACTTTCCGTTGCGTATTTTCAAAAATAAAGTCACCATGAAAACAATGAATTGAAAAAAAAAGGTAGACTTTAACAGCAGAGACTGAATTTTCCCGTTTTCTGATTGAATTTATTTCTGACAAACTGTACATCGCAGTAAAAAAATAACGACATTTGATACCAATGTATAGAGCGGTCTATTGTTATTAATAACTTCCCAGATACTTCAGGAAGTCGTATTTTAAAAAAGGAAAACGTCTTTGCTTCACTCACCCTAGTCCAGTTCCTGAACTCTCCCTTCCACGCCCTATATATAGGGGCAAAATAAAGAGTTAAGGAACTGGACTACACTCAACCCTATTGGCTACCAGTGACAATAAAATACAAAGCACATGTTCCGTACGCCGCAACCGTTTTATTCTACAAAAAAGTTTTCATCATTTTACGCAATTTTTAAAAGAAACACCAAACACTATACTGTTAAATATGTTTACTTTAAAGACTCTCTGTCGACCGGCATACATTGCGAGCGTTTGTTATTGTTTTGATTCTGTCGCTAAAGAAAACCGTTTGAAAATAAAAAAGATTTGAGGCATTTGGCGACCTAAAATAAAATTTGTCGGTAGAATAGTAATAAACTGTTTGGTTTTCAGGTCATTTGGTTAACAACTACTTCATTTTGAAATTATGACCTTGCGTTGTGGGGTCGCAAACTACAAGCTCTGGTCGCCGTACGCGTCATTTCACTGACAACTCAATGTATACAAAAATGGTTTTTATTTGCTTTCAGAAGCATACAGAATATATATATATACAGTACTGAGTGTGCTTAAAATACTTTCCAAGCCAACATGTAGAACAAGAGCAATAAATATTTCTTGGCGATTTCCATTCCACGGTTTGAAATCCCTACGGAGTTTGTTCCGATAACTGGTCACGTACACACTTTCAAATATTTTCAGCTCGATATTTTTTGCAATAAAAGGTTGCCATTACAAGGAGGAAACACAGCAAAGAAAGCACCTAACACCAAAATAAATTTCAAATGATCTCATAAAAGCTAACCTGGTACTGGAAGGATCTACTGGCAATGCGAAAGGAAATTATCTGAATAATTCAGCAGCGATTCAGTGTCACGTACTGCATCAAACGGGAGCATTTTCCCCTTCTTTCTTGTTTCCGAGGGCATGTTTTTTGGCTCTTCACTGATTCCTGGCAGATTTTCTCGAATAAATATCTTCAGAAGAGGTTCTGGTCAAAGTCAAGGCCTTCCACCGGCGGTTCCTCGCACCCACCATGCATGACCAAAACCGCATCGCGTACCGGCCGTTGTTTAGCTTCTCGCACAAGTAACAAACAAGCAATTTATAGATAGATAGATAGCAACTTTATTTAAAGAGGGTAGCACGTGACAGAAAATACTGATGAACCTGTGGCCCTCTATTCTAAAAAACGATTACAATTTAAGATACAACTAATTTATCTAAAATTATGCTAATTACAAAAACTAAAAAACTCTAAAATTTTGCTTAAGTTACAATAATTAAAAATTAAAAATTAAAAATACAACTTATTTATCTACTACTTCAAACTACAAAGACTAAAGTGCTAAAAATGGGAAAGAAAAGAAAGAGATATGTACATGAGTAAAAAATAAATCAAGCTAGGGGTTAAAAAGCTGAGAAATATTTTTTAAGTGCAGACTTAAAAGAGCCAATAGTGTTCTTCTTACGTACGTCTAGAGGGATCTTGTTCCAGAGTTTTGTCGCCCGAACTTGGAAGGAACGACCCCCTTCTGTTTCCCTATTATAATAAGGACACACCAAGTTATACTTCCCATATCGACTAGTTCTACTATGTCGGTCCGAGTTCCTGGGTAACAGTTGCGTAATGTAGCTGGGGCAGTGGTCTTCATTGTTGATGCGCGTAAATATTAATCTTTTCATTAATAGCAATAGCTGTGGAAAAGTTGTGATAGATGCCTCGGATTATAAAGGATTGAAGAGCGAAATGATCCACAACTGAACAATGGAGGTTTCGTAGCCCACGAAACCTCGGGCAAGGCGCGCAATGTATGCCGGTCGACAGAGAGTCTTTAAAATCGGTTCTACATTCTAGTGCTATAGCTCTGGATCCGCCAATATTTGTTAAGTGCACTAAAATTCAGGATTCTCTGCCAAAGATATTTTCAGTCAAAATAATCAAGATTTAAATTCACAACTGCCAAAAAGCTAGAGGCAATGTACACCAAAAGTACTTAGGTTTTAATGAAATAAAATGTACCGACAGCTTCTGCTACTTTTTTTCGCATATAATTTTTATGTTCGCACCACCATCTTTACCTGATTAAGTGATTACAATTCTTGTGATAAATGCTATTCAATAAATCTATTTGTTACTTCTCTATAGTTTTTTTTTATTTATTTTTTTAGAAACGCAAAGTAGTCCTCTACCCAAACGAAAACTGCTGAATTATTATTGACACCCTACAAGACAATCCAACTAAAAAGTTGTAAATCAAGCTAAGAAAACCCCTGTTTTGGAACCTTTGTAAAATACGTTCTACTGTACAGATCATTCTATGTTTTAAAAGGAATTTGAGTGGCCTAAAGTGGTAATATGTGAATTGGTATTTGCCTATTTTTTACTGGGAAAATGACTGGGAATTACAAAAAAATAAATTGAAACCGTTACTGGTACTTTGCCAAAAAAGGCTAAGAAATGGTATTTGGCCAAAGTGTTGGCGTAACAGCAACCGAAGAATTTAATGTAAACGAACAAAACTAATTACAAGATCGTCCAATAGAGATTCCATGACAAATGGCCTTAACATAATTAAAATTCAATTGAACTATCAACTTGAACTACTCCAGTTCAACAAGGTGATTGCGCACGTCTTCCAGCTCTTCCTTGGTTCTGTGTGTGAATAAAATAAGGCAAGATATTTTTGTTAAGATATAAGAACAATTAAAACCTTGCACGAAAAATTGGAGAGAAAAATGTCATCTAATCATATAAGAGGCTGGTATTCACTGGCCTTGGGCATAAGCATGACCAAAAGCGTACAAGAAGAATTAACAAGCACATTTATGCTGCCTTCACTTATAATGGTCGTGGCATAAGCATAACCATGATCATAAAAAAAGTATTTGTTCTTCTTTACGCTTATGTTTATGTTGAGGTGGTTCCTATACTAGTGAGGACAGCATAAGGCATAAAAAGAGTGAGTGTGTTCTTCGTATGCTCGATTACGCCCTGGATTACGGTTGTGCATGTGCTTATGTATGCCCAGTGAAAACCAGCCTTAGTTTTTGTAAAACAGTGCTCAACAATAAACAGGGGCTTGTTTATTTACAGAAAGAGGCGATCTCGAAGACTTGAAATTTCGTTCAAGTCGATATCGAATATCTCAGAAGTTTCCCAAAGAGTTCGTCATTGCAAAATCCAGCGCGAGGTTTATTTTAGTTGGAAGGCGACGACAAGAAAATGTAAACGGTCTTCGAATTATTCCTGTGTTATCCTCAAAATTTTCAACAGCAAGAACAAAAGCTCGAGCTCTTATTTTGGCTTCAAAGACGTAAAGTGACAAGACATTATTGCGTTAAGAGACAACTGGAATGAAATCCATCCGCATCTCTGATCTATCGTGCCAATGGACACAAGACCGTACCAAGACAGCCAAGCTTTTGGACCCATAATGATGTAAGAAACGACTTCTAAATTAGCTTACCGTTCAAGATCTTTGATATTTTCATCTAACACCTTCTTCTGCATAGCCTCACTTTTTTCAAGGTAATCTCTCGCTTCCGCGAATTCTTGCTTCTTTTTGTGCACCATACCAAGATCAAACAGAGATTTGGCCGTGTCACGATGGTCTTTCAGCAACTCACTTCGAATCTTCAACGCCTCCACACAGTACTTTTTAGCGCTTTCATATTCACCAAGGGCATAATAGTTGTTTGACAGGTTGTTGAGGATGGTTGCCGTGAAGGGGTGCTCACCCAGTTGTTTTCTGTAGATTGGAAGGGTCTGTTGTTCTCTGACCTCTATAGCTTGTCGATGTTTTTCTTCAAGCGAGAGGGCCACTAGAAATAGAATTATAATGTCGTTCAATATTTAGCGGTTTTCTTTGCAACGAGTTTTATTGAAGGTCTTACCTGCCACCTAGTAAAGTATATGGAAAATTTAGAGGAAACCGAATCCTTTCAATAAAATTTTAATTAAATTAAAGAAGCAATGCACTCACCTGCAAGATCATTGTATGTTGCACCAAGCATAACAATGTCCTGGTCACCACGTGCTTTTCGAATGTCGATTGCCTGTTGTATCTTCTCTTTCCCTTCACGGAATTCGCGATTTTGTGCGAGGCACCGACCAAGTTTGGCGAGACACTGAGCTCTACTGTTACCATCGTTGATACCAAGAGTACTCTGGATTCTGTCGGCTTCCAGCAGGTACGTTTTGGCGCGTTCGGCGGCTCTATGACACAGACCAGGTGAACAGGAACAGTTGAACACTTCTTTGATCCCAAGGGAGGTGAGGCATTCACTCAATCTCTTTTGATCCTTCACTTCTTCACACTTCTTTTTCAACATGGTAAATACCGTGTCGTACTTCTTCTTTCCAGTCATCTTTGAGAGTAGTTCGCCCACTTCATTGAACACATCGATGCACCTTTCCTCTTGAACTTCATCCATAGTACCATTTTCAGCCAACCAATCAATGAGTTGCAAGATATTTTCGTATTCTTGTTGAAATACGATAATGGCATGCGAGACGTCAGTGCTTAGGAAATCCTTATAGGAGGCTTCAAGAAGGTCAAGATATTGCTCGATGAACGACTTACGAGCATCAGAAAACACTCTGTGAAAATGTGCTTCCCGGGCTTTATTCTGGCAAAACATTTGAATGACAGTCAGAAGACTGTACCGACAAGAATCTGTAGGGTCTAGTACGTGTTTTTCCAAGAACGACCTCTGGGCCAGGTCTGATATCGAACCTCTTAATTCATCTGATTTGAAGACTTCCACAGCTCTTGACATGGTGAAATACCCTCTAAAAAACGTTAGCGATACAAGAGTGTCTTGCAGAGGTCCATCTAGTCTATTGAAGCAAGCATCGAGACATACGTCTATCTTCTTGTCTTCAGCGGCAGTTCGAATCCTTGTGAACAACTCGAATTGCTGTTTCGGGTTTGCTTTTGTGATCATCTCCACAAGAGCTGGTGGGTGGTCTTCCCAAGAAGCTAAGGAACGAAGGACGAGTGGAATACCGTTACAAAATTGAGCTATTTTGTAGGCAGTTTCTTTTTCCACTGGAGTATCACCATAGACCTTTTTCAAGAGTTCATATGAGTCATCGTTATTGAAGGGAAGTAACCTAATTCTTTTTTGACCTGTGTTAGGGAAAACAACAGTCTCTGATGAGGTGACCAGCAAGTGCACCTTTCTTGAGTTTGTCACGATTTCTATGATGAACTTCATGATCTCCGATTCTTCGTTTGGATTCATCCGATCAGGGTGCATCTCGGCGTTCTCACTGTCACTCAAGTGAAGTAGAAATTCAAAGTTATCTAGCAGCAGTATAGTGTAGAGCTCTTCTTCATTTATAAGCCGCCTTTTGATTGCAGAAATGGAAGCTTCGAAAGGCAAATAGTAGAGCTGATTGCCAATACTCCCAGCTAGATCATCAAGTGAAGTCACAGATCTGCAGTTTATGTATACGCCAAAAGTGTCAGGATTGGTTTCCAAAATCTCGTTTGTCGCTTTAATAGCAGTCGCAGTTTTTCCCATTCCAATAGCACCATGTACCAAGACACATCTGCATTCGCCCTCTGTGTTAAGGTATCTTTTAATGTATCCAATTTCTTTCTCCCGTTTTACAAAGTGTATGGTAGGTAACGGTAACTTTGTAACTCCTCCTATAAGTCTTAATCGTCTGGCTGCAAGAATTAAAATAATCAATTTTCGAACGTAAGTAGGGTAAAACGGCAACAAGTAGTCAAGAGAGGCCACTCATATGACAACGAGAAAAGTACCTCTGTATTGGCGTATACGATGTACCATTCGACCATTCGATTTATGTTATATTGTCAAGGGAGGGTGCTTACTGGAAACAAGGCGCTTATTTGGGACGATTATTCTCTGTTCCCAGCTCCAAACCTATTTTAAACGTTGTCACTGGGCACTTATACTGAAAGATGGGAACGGACTGTAAGGTACAGTTATGGGAGCAGAGGGCGCTTATTGACAGAACGATAAATGAAATCATTAAGGTAAATGGCAAAACAAGTGGTTTAATTTGAAAGGGCGCTTATGGTTGTAAATCTGTAGAAAGTTCACTGATGGAGTGAAATAACTTGCCACCTGACATTTGTATCTACAAGTTAACTACATGACAAACAATTACCAAAATTGTAAGGAGAACTTAAATCTTTTTAAAGTTGTAATGTAATCAAGAAACCTGTTAAAGGACTCGCAAGGTCGCGCAGGACCCTTCGCCTCATTATGTATGTATTTATCTAAAGAGTATACACGAACTGCAACGACTGAGGACGACAACAAACGAAACATTCATGAACCATATTTGTAAAGTTCTTTTTAATAGAAATTACGCGTTATTGTTTTCAGCTTTGAATCCCTTGCGCTGGAACATAGCGAATAATACGAATTATCATAACAAGATTCACGGCTTTAAATAGCGTACATTCACGGGGTTAAACAGCGACTCGGAATGTCTTCGGAAGCCTTAAAACCTGCAATTTTGTGTCCAAGTTTTCCGCTCCACCGATATAGAATTTCAAGACTTGATTCGCGAGGAATATAAACTTGATGTACTCTATTGTGTTCTGGCAAAAGCGAATTTTAGAATTTGCTTTTCAAGAAGAAGATAGAGCGTTTCAAAGTTTAGATATCGCATCTTTACTCTTTTAAAAGCCAATAACTTCTAGCTTTTTTTTTAATTCGAGAATTTCATTCTTGCCAGAACGCAAAAGACGTTATGATTTATCACTACTTATACCGACATTTATTTCGGCGCGCTATTCTAGCTGAAAACTTGGGACACAAAATCGCATTATCTGTAGTTTAACTTTAACAACTTGTAATATCACACTTAACGGTGATCTGCCAGTAAAACGACAATCATCGTGCAATTCCATCATTACCTAAAATCTTTGATAAATTATAGGGGAATCAATCAATCAAATTTATTGTCCCCCTGAGCTGACGGGGGCTGACTAGGCCACTAGCAAACATATGCTACTATGCCGAGAAAAAAAAATAACAAACAATGTTCAAATTCAGAGAATTACAGCTTTTTTAAGATAACACCCCTTCAAGAAATTTTGCTAATGAATTTATTGATGAGCAAGAGTCCTGTGCGACCTTAATCGATAAGCTCAGCCTACTAGAAATTAAGAAAATGGATACCTGGTGGGCACTCCATTCTTTGTATGCGCTCTAATTCTTCACCTGTTGCGACAGAATCAACGAGATAATTCATTATTACTCCACAAGTCTCGTCAGTTGCACTATGCAGTAGAGATGCTTGTCATAAACATTGTTCAGAAGGAAGGAAGGAAGGAAGGAAGGAAGGAAGGAAGGAAGGAAGGAAGGAAGGAAGGAAGGAAGGAAGGAAGGAAGGAAGGAAGGAAGGAAGGAAGGAAGGAGGGAAGGAAGGAAGGAAGGAAGGAAGGGAGGAAGGAAGGAAGGAAGGAAGGAAGGAAGGAAGGAAGGAAGGAAGGAAGGAAGGAAGGAAGGAAGGAAGGAAGGAAGGAAGGAAGGAAGGAAGGAAGGAAGGAAGGAAGGAAGGAAGGAAGGAAGGAAGGAAGGAAGGAAGGAAGGAAGGAAGGAAGGAAGGAATGAAGGATCGTTTCCCAAAATTTCTGTTCCCTATCACGTTTTGATCTGTAAGTATCATAAGATACTTACAGTAAAAATGAATGTAAGTTGATGAAGTGAATCTTACTCTTTTGTTGGCGTGTATACCGGGTATGGCGTATACTACGGATATGGCCAGAGTTGATTAACAAATTGACTCAAACCCGCTATATAGGCTTAAACCGGAATATACGCCAAGAACAGAGAAAGATCATTGCAACAACTCATTAGCATGCAGTAGGCACATTTCACTCTGTACATGGCATGTTTACCGTGTTTAGCGTATAAAGCGTATATGAGATGAATTAATTAACATCAACTACTACTACTACTACTACTATTACTACTACTACTACTACTACTACTACTACTACTACTACTACTACTACTACTACTACTACTACTACTACTACTACTTATAATAAAAATAATAATAATAGTTTAATTTTAATAATTATAAAACCAATATATAATTATAATAAGAACCTTCCCAGAATCCTTTTCAACTGAAAAATCGTAAATGCCAAATAACTTGGTCAGTTTGAAGCCTGCAGTACTATTATGTCGTATACAAATAACTCTTACCATAAACTACTTCTCATGTGAGACATAGGGTGACGTCATCGGTCACGTGACCAGAAAGGGCCACAATTTTAAATTCACTTGAAATCTTTACTAGAATCTTTCTCTTAGGATATTTTTAAGCGAAGTTGTAGTTTTTTAAATAGTGCTTTAAAAAATGGCCATGATTACTTTTTCCTGAAAATGCACGGCAGTGAAAAGTACAATTGAAAAGTTTGTTGGCTTCCTGCTCAGCGACCATTTGCGGTAGAAACAAAAGAAAATTTTGCCAAAGGCAGGAGTGTATGCTCTTTATGATGGCGTTGTCAGTTTCTTCTCATTTTAATTGGTTTTTGCCAGGATGGATTTTATTTCTTTCAGACGAAAGGAGTGGAGCCTGGGGAGAAGTTTAGTAGCAGCCCGTCCCCCTCCCCGAACCCCGATGCTTGGGGATTCCCGGTGGTCCGTATTGCGGGCTCACGACAAGAAAATGTTCAAAATGGCGACGAGTTATATAGTTTGAGTTATATAGGGTAGTTTTGCCGATGTTTTTCCTTCTTGACGCGATCACAACGAGTTTCCAAACACGGGGTATTCTTCTTCTATTCGTATTCCCGATAACGAAGAATATGTAATGAGGAGACACGGCGAAGGAAACGTTTCGCAAACATTTCTTACAGAAACTTACAGGGACCTGATCGAGGTAAGCGTTTCTCATTGTACAACGATGTTATTTTGAACACTGGTTTAAGCTTATGTATTCGACGTTCATCATGTGTGAGCATATATAAAAGTGCTAACGATAAAATCGTGCAAACTGGAATTAAAGCTGAGCTCGAAGGAAAAAAAAGATTTTGAGTGTCAGTCATTTCGTCATGGCATGTGATTTAATGTGTTTATGCTTGTCATCTGAATTTTAAGCTACTTCAAATTAATAAGAATCGCATCCTTTCATTATTTAGACGTGAGGAATTGTTTGTCAGAATATTGACCGAGTGGATTGTAACAAGTTCTGGGAGTTGTTGATCTCTTAACTGTTATAATGTGCTGTTTGGCAACAGGCAAAGTGTTTTCAAGGCTAACTGGAGTGCTATTTAGGATAACTGGAATCCTATGTAGGTTAACTGGAATGGCTCGCATGTTTCATGACACATAAGTGCCATACAAGCCAGAAATTCCTAACCCAATAAATATATAGCCTAACCTCAAGCCACATAAGCTAACTATACTCAGGCTTACTGGAGTACTGTTTAGGCTAACCAGAGAGCTATTAAAGGCTAACCAGTGTGCTATTCAGATTAACTGGAATGCCTCTCATGACTTGTTGGCTTGCACTTTGTCAAGACCCAAGTTTTCTTTTTTTTTTACTTTTGAAAATTAGCCATGTAGTAGCTGTAAATTTGATTTAAATAAACTCCATATTAGTTTATGTTGGCAACTTGCTCTACGAGAAAACCAAACAAAGATTTCTGTAATGTAATGTTTTAGGGTCCAAAACATTTAATAATCTGACATTTTTCTGCAATGATTATTGAAAGTAAGGGTGCAAAGAAAATTGATTTCTTCCTTACCTGACTCAGGTAGACTGGGCAAGGTGAAACCATTATATGCTTATCCAAAGACTGATGTTTCTCCGGAAACAACAACAAAGTAAAAAATCCATAAATATCATTTTTGTATCTAGCAAGTGTAAAAAATTATTGGATCCAATAGCCCAACATGAAAGCAGTCAGTTTTTTGTTTCACACACTAAAAAGGCCATTTAATTTAATATACAGTTTGCATGTTGGAAAGATAGCAATTTCACCAAAATAAATAGTTTTTGTTTGTTTTGTTTCTATTTAAAGGTGACTTGAAGACTTCGCAATGACATTCCTTTTAAGTCAACTTGAAAATGAACTCAAAAATACACATTTTGTTAATGTAATAAAATTGTCACAATTGATTCCCACATGTTGCCAGTTAAAACCTGAACATACTTTAGTGACCTTCATAGCTGTTTATGTAATATGAACCCAGCCTCAAGAGTTCTCATGGGCCCGATGAGGATAAGTAAGTAATTATGTAATATGGGCATCCCAGAACCCAATTAGGCTACATGTGAATACTGGCACTTTATTACATGCAAGTTTTAAAACCATTCTGGGGCTTGTGACAAAAATATTTTGTTCCAATAAAAATAATGAAATTACAGACAATTTACATAATTATTATCACAGACCATAAAGTTTACTCCAGGTTAAGTAAAGACGTCAAGTTTTTTTGCAGCACAGGATAAAGTGTCTTCAATAGTTTAATGGCAGTCTAATTAAAATGTGTGGTTCCAAATAATATCCATACCTCCCCCAAGGATGGTTCTTTGCTTTGGACCCTCCTACCCCTTGGAATTTCCAGTATAGCTTCATATTTTCTTTAAAAACTTGGGTTATTGAGATCACCCCCCCCCCCCCCCTCCCCCTTCGGAATTTCCACTGACCATCTCCTTGGCGTGGGTATGGATATTTTCTGGAACTGCACAATGTAGGCATTTGCTTATAAAAGTAAGCTGCAGATTGGTTCACCTTAATCTATTTTGTTAACCTTTTCACATTCACCTGTTTTCTGTGGGATATATAATTATATATTGTTTTTACCGGTTTCACTTGTAATAATAATAATTATAATAATTATAATAATAATACTAATAATAATAATAATTAATTATATTATTATTATTATTATTATTATTATTATATGTAGTAGGAGTAGTAGGAGTAGTAGTAGTAGTAGTTGTAGTAGTAGTAGTAGCAGCAGCAGCAGCAGCAGCAGCAGCAGCAGCAGCAGCAGCAGCAGCAGCAGCAGCAGCAGCAGCAGCAGCAGCAGCAGCAGCAGCAGCAGCAGCAGCAGCAGTAGTAGTAGTAGTAGTAGTAGTAGTAGTAGTAGTAGTAGTAGTAGTAGTAGTAGTAGTAGTAGTAGTAGTAGTAGTAGTAGTAGTATCTCATATACAGTTTATACGCTAAACCCGGTAAACACGCCATGTACAGAGTGAAATGTGCCTACTTCATGCTAATGAGTTGTTGCTATGATCTTTTTCTGTTGTTGGCGTGTATACCGGTTTAAGCGTATATAGCGGGTTTGAGTAAATTTGTTAATCAACTCTGGCCATATCCGTAGTATACGCCATACCCGGTATACACGCCAACAACAGAGTAAGATTCACTTCATCAACTTATACATTTGTTTAACTTTATCACCTTTTTTTTTCCGTTATTATTTTCAAGAGGAACTAACCACAAGTAATTTGTCAGAAATATCAAAGTTATTGATAGGTTACATAACGCTTATGTAATCTTTTCTTCATCAAATGTATTAAAGCACTAACTTGTTTTCGAGTTTTGTATTGTGGAGTGTTTAGGTGAAAGCCATTATTTGTTTTTGAGCTCAACGAAAGAATTTAGAGAAAAAAAATATTGCAAAGCTATTGGTGGTGATCAAATGGAGTTCTCAATCTTTCACCTGTGATTCGCTCTGCTATTCCCTCCGGCGGGTTTGAGAATGAAAATTTGTTCATGTTTGTGACGGAACAGTATTTAAGGGTAGTCAGAACTTCAAACGGCTCAGTTCATGCTCATGTTCATGTGGCAAGATGAGCAAACCTTGCTCTCAGTTAAATAGCAAGGCAATAAGAGATGCCACTGGGTCTAGCTTTCGGCGAGGTCGGACGTCTTCTGAAGCGCTCCGCCTTCAAAGCAAATGTAATCCTCCTAGGGAGCCTGAGAGCTGAGAAAATGGCAGAAGAACAACAAGCAACCAAGGAAAGCTCCACTCGCAAAAGAAGAAAACGAAGTAAAGGCTCGCAAACTGATAATGAGGACTGCGAGATAGAACATTGCCACGGCTGTACAAACATGGCGGAATCACTCGCCGAGATTAACAGCAAACTTGACAAGGCCTTAACCTGCATCGGAGAAATGGAAGTACTCAAACAAAAACAAGAAAACCTGGAGAAAAAGAACAAGGAGCTAGAAGATAGCCTGAGTTTTGCCCATACTTCAATTGAAGGGCTACAAAAGAAGCTGGCTACTCAAGAACTTGCCATCAACGAGCTAAACAAAAGTGTGATCTCATTAACAAAACAAGCTAACGAAGAAAAACAACGAGCCATCAAGCTTGAAAGTCACAGTCGGCGAAATAATCTCAATTTCTTCAATCTACCTGAGCAAAAGAATGAATCGGCAGAAAAATCTGAAAAAATCTTGAGAAAGTTCATGGAGGAAAACCTCAAAATAAGCAAAGAAGATGCAAGCGAGATCTATTTGGAGCGCGTTCACCGCGTCGGAAAACCAGCTAATTCCTCAGATGAAAAACCTAGACCGCTTATTGCAAAATTTTCCTTTTACAAAGACAAGGAGTTTGTCTTATCTCGGGCAAAGTATCTTAAAGGAACTGATTTCGCTGTGGCATGCGATTTCCCGAAAGAAATCGTCGACAAGAGAAAAGCACTTGTCCCTATTCTTAAAGACGCAAAGAAGAGAGGTCAAGACGCAAAACTCATCTTCGACAAACTGTACATCAATGGACAAGTATACACTCCAACCGAATCGCTATAGTCCGTCCAACGGAGCTAACGTAAGATATATTTTTTTCTCTTCTCTCTTGTTTCTCTGGGTTCCTTGCTCAGCCAAGCCCAGTTTAAAGGTTAGTTTATAGATCTCGCTAATGTTTGCCTACAGAGGTCTAGTTAAATACCGAGCAGCATGTGCTCTCTTCATGTTATGTTTAGTCCCCACGTTCGAGTCACCCCGTTTATATAGTTTAACTTTAATTTCGCATTTTATTTCATTGTTTATAATGTGTTTGCTGTGTTTGTTGACAGTTCAAAATCGCTATTTAGCATCTTTCTCAATGAATCACATAGAATCTCTGCTGCAAAAAACCTATGACTGTTCCTTTTAGACTCTCCTTTTGTTCTTTGAATGTAAGAGGTTTAAACCAAGCTAGAAAGAGGCGGCGGGTGTTCAGATGGCTTCATAACCAAAAATTCGACGTCGCTTTTTTACAAGAAACCTATTCATCCAAAAGTGTCGAAGAAATATGGAAAGCTGAATGGGGAGGGAAAATTTATTATAGCCACGGTACCACGCATTCAAAAGGTGTGATGGTATTGTTCAAGCCAAATTTAGATTTTGAAATCGAAAGCGCCATCGCTGACAAGAAAGGTCGGTATCTGTTGCTAAAAACCAACATGTTTGAATCGTCCTTCTTGCTAAGCAATATTTACGCGCCAAATGACATTACCGCTCAGACAGCGTTTTTTCGTAACCTTGACAACATTCTTTCACCGTATGCAGATTCACAAATCATCTTGGGAGGCGACTTGAATTGCTCATTAGCACCTATAGATAAAACAGGTGGAGCTCCGGTTCAAAAGAAACAAAAAGTCATTGATGAGATTGAAGGCTTAGTCGGACGATTCAAACTTCAAGACATTTGGAGAGATCAACATCCCAACAAAAAACAATACACATGGCGCGATAATTCCTTGAAAGTGCAATGTCGTTTGGATTACTGGCTTGTTTCGAAAGAATTGCCGTCTGCCATTGATATAAACATCATCAACCCCACAATATCCGATCACAGCGCTATCGCTTTTACTTTACAATCCAAAGAATATGCTAAACGGGGACCCGGGTTTTGGAAAATTAACAACTCGTTGTTAAAAGACGCAAACTTCATTAATGAGCTCAAAAGCAAAATACCCGAATACAAAAATAAACACAGCTATCTCGCTGACAAAGGCCTGCACTGGGACATGCTCAAAATGGAGATAAGAGGATTTTGCGTCCAATATTCAAAAAGGAAAAATAGAATAAAAAGAAATAAGGAACGCGACCTTCAAAAAGAAATTGACGACATGATGACCTTACTGCAATCAAATAGATCAAAAGAAAACATTGCGAAGCTTTACCAATTAAGAGCCCAACTCAACCAGATTGCTGAATACAAAACTGAAGGTGCAATGATTAGAAGCAGAATACGTTGGCATGAACAAGGGGAGAAAAACACCAAATACTTTTTAAATCTCGAAAAAAGGAGGTTCACAAAAACACATATAACTAGGCTTAAAACGGACGAAGAAAAGGAAACTACCTGTGAAAATGAGATTTTAGAAATGCAAAGAGCATTTTATGAAAATTTGTATGCAAAGGCCCCTTGCAATAGTGACACACATAATGCCTTCCTACAAGACCCTAACCTGGTTAAGTTAGAAGAGCACGACCTGCACGAGCTTGAACAGCTTTTATCTAAAAGCGAGTGTTTCGATGTCCTCAAACAGTGTGCTAAAAACAAATGGCCAGGCAGTGATGGCCTCTCGGTTGAGTTTTATTTGCACTTCTGGCATCTACTCGGCGAAGAAATGGTAGAAAGTTTTAATTACGCCCATAAATTAGGAAAACTAAACATCACTCAAAGACAAGGTATAATAAAGGTCATACCAAAAAAACGAAAGAACCGGCTGTATTTAGAAAATTGGAGACCATTAACGTTACTTAATGTTGATTATAAAATAGCAACAAAATCAATAGCTCACAGAATCGCTAAAGTCCTTCCCAAATTAATAAATGAAGACCAAACTGGCTATGTCAAGGGCCGCTACATAGGACAGAATATTAGACTCATCAATGACATCATGAAGATAACTGAGCTGGAAAACATTCCCGGCATGGCGATTTTTATTGACTTTAAAAAAGCCTTCGACACCGTTGATTGGAACTTCCTTTTTAAGACCTTGGAGGCTTTAAATTTCGGCCCTCAGTTACAACAGTGGATTCGAACCTTTTATGCTGACTGTTCAAGCTGTGTAACAAATAATGGTTACGCCTCCGCTTTCTTTAATCTACAAAGAGGTGTTCGCCAAGGGTGCCCACTTTCTGGCTCCCTGTTTGTGCTCTGCGCCGAAATTCTTGCTAACGCAATAAGGTCTAATGCAAGTATCCAAGGAATCAATATTTACGGAAAAGAATTCAAAATTTCACAATACGCAGACGATACCACTGTTTTTGTTTCCGATATTAGATCTGCCCAAAATTTATTCCAACTGCTCAATGCCTTTCAAAACTGCTCAGGTCTCGAAGTAAACAAAAGTAAAACAGAGGGCATGTGGCTGGGCGCAAACAAAAACACCTTGGAGGAACCTCTAGACATAACATGGCCAAAAGATCCCATACTTGCGCTCGGTATACACTTCTCCTACGATGAAGAGGCTGCCTTTCAAAAGAACTTCGAACAGAAATTGTCTTCAATGACTTCCCTACTTAACCTGTGGTACCCTAGAAACTTAACTCTACATGGCCGTATTGTCATCCTAAAAGCACTAGCCCTTTCCAAACTTATTTATAACACCGCTGTCCTCCCTGTTACATCTACTTTCATTCAAAATGTTAATAAAGTTATATCCCAATTCGTATGGCGCAAGAAAAACCCAAAGATAAAGCAAACCACAATGATTGGACCGAGAGCAAAAGGAGGTCTTGGAATGCCTGATTTTGATGCAATAAACAACGCTCTCAAAGCGACCTGGATCCGAAGACTTGATAACGGTTACCCTTCCGCGAGCTGGACGCATATCCCTGTTACCATGTTAGAAAAATGTGGTGGCAAATTTCTCCTTAAGTGCAATTTTGATCTCAAAAATCTCAATGTAAGAATTCCTCTCAAATTTTACGAGAAAGCCTTGTTGGCTTGGCAGTCAATCAATTTTTTTACTCCGTCCTCAGAAGAGGAAATACTTGATGAAATTCTTTGGAACAATAGATTCATCAGGATTGGTAAGTAATCAGTGTACTACAAAGAATGGCATGAAGCGGGTGTAGAAAAAATTAGAGATATCTTCAACGGCGACACATTTACACCTTACCGAGATTTCTGCTCTCACTTTGCCCTTAAAACTAACTTTCTAACCTATTACGGTTTATGCCAAGCAATTCCATCTAACTGGATTAAAACTTTGAAAGGCAAATTACAGCCGCATTCGAAGGAACCTACAAACATGGATAGAATTCCCCTTGAAAAGCTCTCTTGCAAACTTGCTACTAACTACCTTGTAGAAAAGAAGTTCGTTTCTGCCACCGCCGAAAAAAGACTGAAAAGAGCTAAATTAAACGACCAGCAAATTTATCAAACGTACATGATGCCTTTCAAGGCCACTAAAGATATTCAACTCTCGATGTTTCAGTTCAAGATTGTACACCATATTTTACCCACCAATGCTGCATTACATAAATTCGGTATTAAAGAGCACGACCGCTGTCATTTATGTGCTGAAAAGCAAACAATTACACATCTCTTCGTAACTTGCCCCAACGTCCAGCTGTTTTGGACAGAGTTTACTGATTGGTGGTACAGAAAAAACAATACTGTAATCACGCTCTCTGAAGCACAAATACTTTACGGCATCACAGACACCGTGCCTCTGTGTCTCGGTTTAAACCTCTGTACAATAATTGCAAAATATTATATTTACACCGCTTCAAAAAATGAGGAAGATTATTTTTTAGACGCTTTCTTGGCTATCCTTAAAAACAAAATAGAAATAGAAACTAGCAGAGCAAAGGTGCAAGTTAAACTGTAAATATAGCTATATATACTGTAAATTGTCGCTTTTTTGTCATTTTGTTTTTGTTTTGTTTTTTTGTTTGTTTTTGTTTGTTTTGTTTTTGTTTTTGCAGTTTTCACTAGTTCTAGTAACCGTAGTAAAAGTTTGTAGTAATTGTCCGCGATTAAAAAGTAGTGTAACGTAAGCGGTTTAAATAATACTGTTGTTTATTCAAGCATTGTAATTAGAGCAAGTTGTAATTAGCGTAAGTAGCTGTATTGTTGTAGTTTTATATGTAGTTTTTTGTAATTAACAATGTAAGTATGCGTGCTGTAAAAAATAGATAATTAAAAAAAAAAAAAAAAAAAAAAAAAAAAAAAAAAGATAAGGCGGAGTGCGAGATAGTTGCGAGGGTTGAAAAGCTGTGTTCGGTTGTTGCTTTTAAGTGCGTTTGGCGGGTTAGCGACGCCGAAATAGAAAGAGCATGGAACTGGATATGCGAAAAACGCGACGAATGCGATTTAACCTTGTCAAAATTAGCGGAAATTTGCTTCTTTTTTTCGGCGATAAGTACGTCAACATTGGACAGCAAGAAGCGAAAAAGGCCACAATTGCAGGAGACCAGAGAGAGTGACGAATCGAATGACGAATCGCCCGTCAATGCGTCCCAGCTTTCATCGCCGGGAAAGCAAACATTCCCAGCCATATCTTACTGGGTGGCTTGCCAAACAAACAATGGCTCGGTCATTAATGCACTTAGAATCCAAAGAGCTGTCGCAAGTTGCGGTTTAGAATATTATGCATCAAGGGCGTCACGAAAGAAAAACTGCTGTCATAACCTGAATCAGTTGTGTCAAGTGTTTAAGGACCACAAAAACCTCTGCTTAATGCAACAAGTGGAGTCATCGTACCAGCATTGCCTCGGGTGAGTAGATTAATTTGACCAATTTCTATTCTTTGAATTTCTGTTAAATTGCACGTTAATGAAAGTAAATATATAATAAACAAACATAAATAGTCAGAAAGGTAAAAAAATGCTATTCATCATTGAAAAATCAAAGTAATCATGCTTCATTGCCCGGTGAAAAGAGACTGTTATTCGATTATCGATAATTGATCAATTTTTATCTTCTCATTTTCAAAACATCGCGAGTTTGATTTCAGCAGTTCACTTTCACAAAGTAATACCAGGGAGATATTGCATTGCCTTACGTAAGCAAAACCTTTTGTTTTGATTGGCAGGGCTCTGCAAGAGGAGCTTCATGGTGACTTCCACGAAGAATCCCAAGAGTCAGCGCCGACGGAAAATGTCGTTCGCCTTCGTGTCGTTCTTGAGAGTTTTCAAACGATGATGGCAGCATCCGTTTCGGAATTACGCCGGGCTGCTCTCGTGTTAGACACCTTTGGATTTGATAACAACCTGCAAAGTACATCGCAGACAGCACTACCAGATCCGCCGCACAAACCACTATCCTGTCCAGTAACAGTCCTGTGCAACGATATACAAATTGTGATGAAAAAGCTGCAGTATGCTGTGTATCGCGGCGAGGTGTACAAACTGGCGGCCAAATCGCAGTTCACGTTCCAGTATCTGTGCACCATGAAAACGTTCCTCCACAGCCTAATTGGAAACGAAGCGTTCAAAGACCTTCTGGTCCAGCATATTCAACGTGTTCTGCCCATACTAAGCGAGCCAGAAAGCTCTTTCATACGCCAAATTAAGATTGACAGAGACCTGATCGAAGTACAAGACGGGTGGTTTTGGAGCTTTTCCTCTGGGTCGTTCGTCCAAGGGATTATCTCAGAATCTCAGGTGAGAAGAATACACTGGACTGTCTTAACATTTAAATAAGAAGATACAATCAAATTTTCAAACCAAATCTTTACGATCTGTAGCACTGTCTGATGTGTTTTTGTTTTGGCTCTTTTCAACAGAAGGGTCTCACAACTCCACGTGCGTTTGTGGACTACGACCGACTCAAGGACCCGGAGCCAAGATATTTTGAGGCAATACTAAGGAACAGCCTAACAGAAGATGAAATTCGGCAGTTCTGTGCAGATTTCCTGGCGTTGTTCCGTCCCAAAGAACACAAACAGCCTGTGCTGTGTGCCATTGGCTCAGCTAACAGCGGAAAGACCAGCGTCTTCTCACCTGTTTTTCAGATCATTCCACTAAGCCGAATTGCTCGCGTCACGAAGCAAAAGAGTTTCAACAAGGCTATGATCGACAACCTGACAGAGGTTATCTTCCTCGACGAGGCATATGCCACCCTGCTCGACATAGATGACTGGAAAATCATATGTCAAGGGGGCTTCACGTCGCACGACGCGAAGTGGAAAAAGGCTCAAGGTTTCCATTGCACTGCGACCATGTACATAACTTGCCAGGTGGAAATGGATTTTGGTGCAGCTCACAATCAAGCTATGGACAAACGCCTGCGCAAGTACCACTTCAAGAGTCTTCCTCGTGTCGAACCTGAAGCAAACAAGTGGCTGAGGAAACATGCTATGGATTGCATTGTGTGGGCGCACAATATCGTAGGAGACAGCCCGAGCAGTCAGGCCAGTACAATGCCCACTGTGCACGAAAGTGGTATGCCTGAGGAGGAGTTGCGCAACATTTTGAGCGTTTCTTTAATAGACGAAGAAGTCGACGAAACCGCCCAGGGCGATTGTAGACGAGAACAGAGTGGCGGCCTTCTGACAGAACCGCAATCCCGAGAAGAAAGCTCTGAAGAGGACGCCATTGAAGATGTCGGCGATTCTGATGAAGACGACACCCTGACGACCTTGAAAGCTAGGCTGGCACAATGCTCACCTGGCTCTCTACGTTACCGCCAACTGAACCACATGTTAGAAAGTCATCTCTCTGAAAAGGAAAGGCTGAAAAGGGTTGAAGAAAGGTGCTATGAAAAGAGGCAACACTTCTTATAAACGAGGGGAGTGTCGGTGGAACACGTGTCGTTGCTCCCGCACGACCATAACGAGCCGCTGCCCACACCGATTCGAAGGGACCTCGCTGCCTTTCAAGAAGATCAGGAACAGGAAATGATCAGGACAGCATTTGGGAAGCCGTGGCTTTTAGCTATGGAGAAGGAAATGGCTGAGCAAAGCGAAAGAATGGAAGATCCAAGAGACGAAGAAGAACGAAGAGTGATGCAAAGTCTCCTGGAAATCAATTGCGAAAAACTGCGCTGTTATCACGAGCGTCACGGAACGCTGAAACTACCGGCTGCCCTGGCAGAACGCAAGAGGCTCTGCCTTAGCAACGAGCTGGTAGACCGTTCTTGCGTGAATTTCATACGAGACCTTTTCTCTCCGCTGCCAGTGAGAGTCTTCCCACCCAGCCAGCGTCCAGCAAATCTGCCTGCCAGAAGCAGGAGCTCAGACGAAGACGACCAAGAAGACGGTTGGCTGATTCCGCCAAAGACCCCCACCTACATCCCGCGCAGCGACGTTGAAAGTTCCTGTCCATTGTCTCCAGTGATGGCGTGCAAGCCAACAAAGTCAACAAAGAAACCGCGTGCCCAGAGTCAGCGAAAACAAAGGAAGCAAAAGAAAATAACTGCTATTTTTCTGTCGCAAGCGTAGATTGAACGTTTTCTTCTAGTGCTGTGTTTAAATTTGCAAATGTAATAGAGTGAATATTAATGTTCCTAAAGAATTCTACATTCAAAAAGAAAGCAAGAGAAATAAGCGTTGGTGTTCGTTCACACGTGTAGTAACAATGTGGATCCTGCACCCGATATCAATTGAATATAAACCAAAGTTTGTAATTTCTGCAAGCACTGTAAACTCAGGCAATCGAATAGAAAGAGTGATATTCAAAGAGTGTATTACCTAATACCATAAATAAATAATGACTCTTTTTGGTTGAGTTATGCTGTCATCTCGAGACAGGAAGATGAATTTACAATAAAGCAATTTACTTTTGTCTCTTTTGTGTACAAAAAATTCTGCTTACACCCATTCTTTGCATTGAAAGTCAGTGTCCACACTTTTCCAGTCTCTTTTTCAAACTAGCGACATTTTCATTCCGGCCCTTTTCTTTAGAGAGTCCGCCGTTCTTCCGTCTTGAAATGAGAAATCGCAATGTCTCAAAATAGCTGTCCACTGTCCAAACCCGTGCTTAGTTATCCCTTCCTTTAGAAAATCATCCTCTTCTTTCGTGAATTTTAAAACATGACGAGTTTTCCTCTGAAGGTGCAAGTTTCTCTTAGGCAGGGCATCCTTTATGGGGGTCGAGCTGTTATTATTCTGAGCTGTCTCAACTGAAGGCCCGGAGTTGGACGTTGCACCGCCAAGTCTTGCGTGTACGTCATCGTCTACCTCGGAACCCTTGGTACCTTGAAGTTTTTGAAGACACTCGTGACCCTTCAGGGCAACTTCTCGCGATCGTTGCTTTTGATAGTGAACTTTAGCAACCGCAGAACTGTGTTTCTGGTCCTCAGACAAAAACCTTTGCTCTTCGCTAGTGAGCTGATTGAGGCTTTGCGTTTCGACGATTTGGCGATAACGTGTCGGATGAATGTATTTTCCAATTGCATCAAAAACCAGTTTGCTCATAGTTTCGCCCAATTTGCAGTGTTGACCTCCATTTCTGGTGACGAGAACGAAATCACACTGGGGTTTAAGCAACGGTCTAACGTTCGAGATGTAGCCGTTAAGAACGTGCATGTTTGCGTCGGTCAGAATCAAAGAATCGAAGCCATATTTTCCAGCCGTCTTGAACGTTTTCTGATCGATAAATCCACCGTTTTCCTTAGCTGTGGCAATCATGTCCACCGTCAAATATTGATAAGTCATGGGTCGCGATCCCTTCACCTTGATGAACAGATACATGGCTACAAATTTCGTGGCAAACGTTAGGTCTGAGGGGTTCACTTGGGCTGGACTGGTTTGCACATTTTCACTGTATTTTCGTAACGCGGCAGATGAAATTTCACCACCTCCAATAACTCCTCCATTGTTGCCCAGTGCCCTCTTGCTTCCAGAGTCTCGATGTCTAAATCTTGTGTCCACTGCAATCTCATCATCTTTGCAACTGTTTTTCGGGCTCTCTTGAGGTACAACTCTGTCGTAGAGAACTTTCTTAGAACTGCTTCTGATGCGCCATGAAGTTTTCTGAAGTCGATCAATTCAGAAATAGCATCTATGTAGCCCAAACGCCCACCATGGCCGAGCTTACATTCATCTTGTAAGTAGTCGATAAATTTAAACAACAGATTTGGAGAACACAAACTAAAGTCGACCACTTCAAACGTTAACTCCTCTTCATCTTCACAGCAAAATCTAAGAAATTTGAAGCACCTTGTCACTATCTGTTGAGCGGCACGATCTTTCTTGCAACCGCCAGCACTTCCTGTCAACCATTTCGTGAATACTTCGCCAATGTTACATGATAATGGAAATGACGAAAGTAACTTCACGTTGTGCTTTGTGGTTTCGCTTGTCTCATCTTCACTTCTTCCAATCGTCAGCGACTTTGTTACTTGTTTAGAATCGGGCCTTTCGTCAAAATAAAAGAACCAACTGTGCTTAGTGCTAACGTGTTTTCTACAGCCTCTCTGACTTTGAAATCCATCATGTTCACACTCTTGTATCGGGCAATGGTACAAGCTCTCTGCCTCATCCTTTTCCAAGTGTAGCGGCTTTGGTTTGGGTGATGCTCCTTGGACATCTGACCAATTGACTTTGCACTTCTTGCTCATTTTTCCCTTTAAACAACAAGTGGCTAACACAATCGTCTTTAAATCTTAGCCGAAACAAAGGACGTTTCAACTTGCCAAAACATGCCCTTGCTTGCCCACGCTCATTACTATTGTGTAAAATTCATGACAGTGAGATACAACCCAAACTTGCCCAAGCAGGCCTGTACGCGCCTTTTTCAATTCGGGGACACAATACATAGTTAACGGATAGATAAATCGGAACAAAACAGTCCTAACTTTAATCCTGACCGATGAATTAGGGAACATTATGTTCCATACGCAAATGGGACCACGGAACAAAAAAGTCCGAAATACCACTTTTGGAACAAAATGTTCCATTAGCAGATATAAAATCGGAACAATAAAGTCCAAAACTTGTTCCTGATGACCAATTTCGGAACAATATATTCCATTCACAGACAAAATCAGAATAAAACCGTCTTTCTGTATTAATTTCGGAACAATGTGTTCCACGCACAAATAGGAACTCGGAACAAAACAGTCCTAATTTATCAAGTTAGGAACAATGTGTTCCACGCACAAATAGGAACTCGGAACAAAACAGTCCTAATTTATCAAGTTACGAACAATGTGTTCCACGCACAAATAGGAACTCGGAACAAAACAGTCCTAATTTATCAAGTTAGGAACAATGTGTTCCATGCACGAATAGGAACTCGGAACAAAACAGTCCTAATTTATCCAGTTAGGAACAATGTGTTCCATGCAAAAATAGGAACTCGGAACAAAACAGTCTTAATTTATCAATTTGGGAACAATGTGTTCCATGCACAAATAGGAACTCGGAACAAAACAGTCCTAAATCACTCATTTGGGAACAATGTGTTCCACTTGAAGTTGACAACTAGGAACAAAATGTTCTTGTCTTATCTTACAGGGAACGTTATGTTCCTACTCTGTAAATAGCTGGTCCTCTTAAGGTTAATAGGAACACAAAAATGAGGAACACTCGATCCTAGAGGAACGTTCCTTTACAAATATCGGAACAGCCGAAAAAACTTAAAATAAGTGAAAAATAAACCAACAATGTCAGCTTAAAAGCTAAAAAAGCATCTATGAAACGTTTCGGTGAAATAGAACCAAGCTTCAAAATCTAGAGCACTTTGATGTTCTCGAAAGCAGTAAAATAAACACTGGAAAAATTTTGGGAAATGTAGAGGAAGGAAGGAAGGAATCTACTTTTATTCGCTGGTTGTGATAAGAAAAGTCATAAACATTGCATTTGTTCTGTGTTTTGTTTCTTCTTAATGTGGAAATCTGTTTTCGGAGCGTGTTTTTAAAGAAAGGTTATGGAGCAAGCAGAAAGATAGGCCCAACAATTCCGAATCTTATTAGGGAATTTAGGCAACTGTAATGTGAAACTGTAAGTTGAATTGCTTTACCAGCCATATCCGCAAAATCCGTAAAATCTACTGCTAATAGAAAATATTATCAATTGGCCAACTGTCAAGTTAAACTGTAAGTGCACTTTAAAAAACTGCATGTGCCAAGGACGGTTTTCTCGGATACTGCGGAAATGTACGACAAATAAACTTCTGTAGTTCGTATAGTGTGATCGTCTGGGTAAGAGTAGTTCTGAGAAGAACTTTTGTTGGTGACTGACGTTTCGACAACCTGTGCGGAAGTCATCTTCAGAGTCAAGTGAAAAGTCGTTGTCAGTCGGTAATGTTATAAGTCTGGTCCGTTGAAACTGATTGGTCAGTTTAGCCGTGATGTTATTGGCTGTAAGACTCGTGTTAAGTCCTTCAACAGTAATTGGTCAGTTTTGATCAGTCTATTGTTAGTCAAATTAAGTCAAATAAAAATAGTTAAAGTTCAATTGAGGCCTTACACTACTGTAAAATGGTATTAAAGTCCTTTAAAATCCAAGCTTTCGCCGATCTACGGCATCATCAGGAAGATCGGCGAAAGCTTGAATTTTAAAGGACTTTAATACCATTTTACAGTAGTGTAAGGTCTCAATTGAACTTTAACTATTTTTATTTAAAATGCTACTGAAGGACAACATTCAACGTTTATCAAATTAAGTCGTTCTGTTTGTGGCCTGTTCGTCGGTTTTGTGTATGTCGTTAATTAGTCGTTTGTAAGGTGCCGGTAGTTGTTGACATCTGTTGATAGGCGTTTGTTCTAAGTTTGTGTACCAGCTTTCTAGAGTCAGTCGTTGAAAATAGTCCGTACTGTAGGTTAAACATTCAGCAGAGTCCCAGTCGATTTTGTGATTAGTAAGTCTGTGGTGTTCAGAAATGTGATTGTTTACATCACCATTTCTAGTCGCTCGTTTGTGTTCAGTCAGTCTCGTGTTGAGGTTTCTACCAGTCTCTCCAATGTAGGAGGCTTGGCAGTCGTAGCATTTGATCTTATAAACCGCTCTTATAAACCGCTCCCTCTCTGTTGTTAGGTTCGTCTCTCAACTTCTGTTGACTTGTTTTTTTTTTTTTTTGCGATAACTGTTAAATTTGTGGATTTTACTGACATTTCAGGTTTATAGCCGAAAACAACAGTTTTCCAAGAATACATTTTAGCGGTGTTTTTGTTCCCTTAAGTGTTAACCAGAGCCCCATCGACAAATCTTGATTATTAAGACGTTTGTTTTCATTGTGTGGTATATCATTGTTTATCGTTGCACTGTGATCTTGACCTTGAAATAAGATAATCACTGTCATCTGCTAATTTGGTACTCTGTCAAAAAATCATTTCGAGTCACAGCTTCTGAGCTCAAATGAGCATCGTTTGTTTCATAGAAAAAGATGCTACCCAGAAGTTGTCAGTGAAGGATATACCTTTCATTAGGTCGTTTGTTTTCGCTGTTCGCATGCTAATAGGGAGTGTAACTTCGGACTTGAAATGATGTAATCACCGGACATTCCTATTATGTAGATTAATAATTGTTTTAGGAAACTGATGCGATGAACATGAAAAGATTATTTTAAGCTCAAAGCCTTTGACGGGCTTCTACAAAGTCATTACTGGACTCAAAAAAACGCCACGCTGTCAGCTACCAAATTAGCACTGTTTGTTTTCTCTTTAAAGTTTGTGTGATTTTCATATTTATTCCCTGTGATATCACAGCTTCGATTCGTATAAATCAGAATTACCCTGCTTTGGCCAAATCATTGGTAACATGAACAGAATAAGAACAAGACTTCCCTGTAGACAACTGAACAGCCAGGCGATCAGGAGTTCAGTTTTATGCTTCATCAGTCAAATTGTTGCTGGGAAGTGCAGCATCGTAAGTGCAAAATGCGTTACTCAAGTTGCTGAAGAGGTCTTTCAACGAGCATGGCGGTCGGGCATGGAACAACGTGTGCAAGACACGAGAACTTTGCTTTCCGTGCGCTCTCGCAGTTCCTTTGGTTGACGAAGTGTCTCGATGCTTTCTTAATTCGTTTCTCTTGTACCGTTAACAGGAGTACAAAATGTGGCGTTCTGAAGAATTCATAACATCAAGTCAAGGGTGACTCAAGTTGCCAGCAACACAAGTGAAGAGTGGCTTTCGAGTCACTCGACGGCAGTAGACGAGAAACTGCGTTCCACAATCGGCTATTGGATAGCATTAACTTCGCCAAATGAAGCCCCAGCAAACCCCATCCACATACACCGTGCGCTTTTAGATTGTGGCGTGGAAACTACGGCAAATCGGGTAAACTAATTTCCTTGAACGTATTTAAGAATATTATAAGACACTGGCCTCTTAGTAAATAAAACAGATATATCATTTATGGTCCTGTTTTCCTAGATCATTACCTAAATTGAAAACCCAGGAATGATTACAAAAGAAAATGCCTCTAGCTCATAAATCTTGAACTTTTCGTGGTGATTGGCTTTCGAAGAACTAAGCTGAAATACGTTAATTGCTGACGACTAATTTTCCGTCGCAGGTGCCCTGCTACGAAGGCAGAGAATCAGCAGCAATGAAAGCACCGTACAACGTTCTGAAAGATCGTAGGAATCAAAGCAAAGGACAGAAGCAGTGCGGCGAGGCCGCCCTTATTATCACACCAGTGCCACGGAAGTCAGAAACACGACTGCAATACGTTCATGCTCAACTCCTAAGAGGAATAGAAGGCTCACTGGCAAAAAGAAAGTCAGGAGAGAAAGCCTGCAATAGCGTTTTGAACTATTGTTTCAGTCAAAACTGACTTGTATTTGTCGCTCACTGAAAGCAGTTGAGTTAAACAAAGTGAAATGATGCGCGTGTAGACCTTAGGCAAAGGAAACATTAAAGCTCTTCAAACAGTGCATTGTAATGAGGTGCACTTTAGCGCAGAAAATTTGAGTCCAGTCCTTTTCTTCAGGTAATCTGCCGAATTCTTCTTGAAATTTGAAATCGGAATCTCTCAGAATAGCCGTCCACTGTCCATATCCGTACCTGTTAATGCATTTCTCGAGAAACTCGTCCTCGTTCGCAGTGAATTTCAGCACCGAGCGATTGTTTCTTAGAATTCGCAATTGCTTTGTGGGCGGGGAATCCGGTCATTTAAGAAGCGCACTCCTCGTTTCTGTTGTTTTGATTGGTGCTGCAATACTTGAAGTCGAGCCGCTAAACCTCGCGTGCACTTCTCCTATCCACCTCCGAGCCTTTCGTGTCTTGTAGCTTTTGTAGACACTCGTGAGCCTTGACAGCAACGTCGCGCGATCGTTGCTTCTGATGGTGAAGTTTTGCAATGGCAGAAATGTTTTTGGTCTTCCGAAAAAATTCGTTGTTTCTTCCATGTGAGCAGATTGAGGCTTTGCGTTTCGACAATTTAACGATAGCACGTTGGATGGACGCATTTTCCGATTGTATCAAACACTAGTTTACTCATGACGTCACCCAATTTGCTGTGCTGGCCTCCGTTTCTTGTAACAAGTAAGAAGTCGCACTGAGGTTTCAGCAATGGCCTTACGAAATTGATGTAACTTTCAAGCACCTGCATGCTTGCATCGGTCAGAATCAATGAGTCATACTTGCTGGCCGTCTTGAACTTTTTTTGGTCAATGAATCCTCTGTTTTCCTAAGCTGTTCTAGCTTTGTCCACTGTCAAATACTGATATGTCATAGGCCGAGGTCCTTGCAACTTGACGAACAAATACACCGCAACAAATTTCGTGGCAAATGTTAAGAAGGACTAACTTGACCTGGAATAGTTTTGCACGTCTCTACTGTGTTCCCGTCTCGTGACGAGGCAAATGAAATGTCACAACTTCTAACAGCTCCAGTGCCCCCTAACATCCAAAGTTAAATTTGAAACACCTCTTGACTATCTGCTGGGCTACATGATCCTTCTTGCAACCTCCACCACTTCCAATTAACCATTTCGTGAATGATTCGCCAATTTGGCTGGAAACCGAAAATGAAGGCAAAACTCTGGCAGTTTGTATTGTGATTTCACGCGATTTAACATCATTGGCACCTTTTTTTGCGCAAGTAGCGAGTCCTCCCAGATCAGGTTTCTCGTCAAAATAAATGAACCAACTGTGCTTGGTATTAACATGTTTTCTGCACCATCTCTGACCTTGAAACCCATCCTGGTTACGCACTTGTAATAGGCAATGAAACAATCGGTCGGTTGCATCCTTTTCCAAGTGAAGCCGTTTCGGTTTGGGTGAAGTTCCATAGATATTTGACCATTTAATTTTTGCACTTCCGGCTCATTTTAGCCTTTAAATAAAATGGCCTAAACAATCTCCTAGATTTGAAATTTTTGCCAAAAACAAGGACTGAGTGACAACTGAAAGGGCCACTCCAACGAAATTTTTTTTTCGGAATTTTTTTGCCACAGCACAGCATAACGTCTATAATGTGCTTTAACCCAGAAACAAAAAAATAAAAAGCCTTCCTTCATCGAAATTTTGAGCTTCGAAAACTGCATTTTTCTGTCCGCCATTACTTAAAACCTGTTCCAGCTAGCCCGCATATTTTACAGCGGCACCGCCGCTTGTGACGTCAAACACCCAACACGTGACCTGTCCTTTACGACGTTTAGTTTGTTTTTGTGGCCATTTTACTCGATAATATTAGATGATTCTCTGGAGGAATTCTTGACTTTTGAGTCCAATTTTTTTCCAACAAATCGTACAATGATCGTGTATTACGAACGATCAAGAAGCCGCGGATTACAGGAGACAAGATGCGACCAGAAGCTTCAGTTCAGGTTACATACTTTTGATTTTCTGGGCTCCAACTTCACAATTATACCCGGCCTTTTTGGTGCAGTTCGGCACACTAATTTTAGAAAATGGTACGTTGTGTGTTTTGTTGGTTTTGTGCTATTTCATTTCTTGCCAATGCTTTCGAAAGCAAATATATTCGTCATGGTGTAGTGAACGGATTTTGACTATGTAGAATACTGAAGTGCCTGATAGATCATCTCCGGCATGGGGTGATGTCAAGGAAACATTCATACGAAGTTCCAGTTTTCTTTTTGTTTGTTCACGATCTTTATCGTTTAGAGGAGATTTTGAGAGAGACTTTAGCTAGCGATGTCTCCAAATATCGAGCCTACTTTGGGTACTTACCATCATTTTCATAAAACTAGAAGTTAATAATAAAAGAAGTTGTATTTGTTTGGAGGAATAGCACTGATTTATTTCAAGAGTGCAAAACTGATCCAGAGGCAATGGAAATAATCACTGAAAACCATGATTGACTCACTGGGGCTGACATAATAAAATTTACATAAAAAGTGATGTTATTTTATGTAGGTAAAAAATAATTAAAAGTCTGCATACGAGCCTAGTGGCCCATCGGGCCGGAGCTTATCCCGGTTTCCGTAGCATGAAGCGACTAGGAGTATTTCTACTCCCCCCTGAATGGGATGCTAGTCCATCGCAGGGTTACCCCCAGCCGTAAATTCGCCGGTACCCATTTATACACATGGGTGGAGAGAGGCACTATGAGAGTAAAGTATCTTGCCCAAGAACACAACGCAGTGCCCCGGCCAGGGCTCGAACCCGGACCGCCCGATCCGGGGTCCAGCGCACTAACCATTAGGCCACCACGCCTCCCACGAAAAATGGGATTAGAAACAGTACATGGATGATGTGGTTTAAAATTTTGTTTGTTTCCCCTTCTTTCACATGATGATGAATATAACAGACAACAAAAACTAAAAATCAAACTGCAGTTTGACAAATTTTAAACCAAAGATATATTTAAATCTTTCAGCTACAGTGGAATTTCTTACTTTGTCACAGCATTTTCATCCCATGTATATTTTGCAAGCAAGATACATATTTTTCAACCTACAGAGAAGGCTTGAATATCCAAATTACTCATTCTTGAAGCTTTGGATCATTATAATCTTCAGTGCTCAAAGGCAAATAAATTCAACAACTTGAGTAATAAACAAATGATTTCTATAACATTTGCTTACATGGACTTTACTTTTTAATTTTCAGCCTGAGCCGGTTTGATTTCAATGT